>CAJNOP010002207.1:0-13360 GCA_905250075.1 Rotaria sp. Silwood1 | reverse complement strand
TGTGTGGGTGTGGGGTGTGGGTGTGGGTGTATGGGTGTGAGTGTGAGGGTGTGGGTGGGTGTGTGGGTGTGGGTGTGAGGGTGTGGGTGTGGGTGTGAGGCGTTGGATTTTTTTTCTTTCTACACCCACAGCCACACCCACACCCTTTCGTAACAAATTTTACAGGGTTATCGTAACGGGTGTTTTGACATGTACCATTACAGAGCTTTTGTAACGAAAAGCATGTAATTTCTGAAAACTAAGTCCAGCTATCATCATCATCATTCTCATTACGAAATCCCTGTTACTTCGTTCCGAAAGCTCTGCAACTCTTACGAAATCCCTGTATTAATCGTTATGATTGCCCTGTAAATTTCGTTACGACATCCCTGTATTTTTGAATATCCCTATTTTTGGTGTTACGAAAGGTCTGATTTTTGCTGTTTGTTCAATTCTTCACGTGACGAGTTGCAACCTTCTCAAGGTGACTATTACGCAATAAAAGTACGAGAAAAATTCGTGTAGAAAAATAAGGTAGTGAGCTAATTGATAGTCTTATACGCTTTTGTCCTTTCATATCGATTCGTAAGAGAAGCAGTTTTCATTAAAAACTACTAACAAGAGTATTTTGAAGATAAACTGAGAAATTCATATGAATAGTCATTAGTTCTATAATGTTCTTTTGTTCAAATTTGTTCTGAATTTAAAAGTACTGCTTGAACTGGATCAGTTGTTTGCTGAAGAGGAAGAGACCATGATCCTGAATGTTTACGAGTAGATTTATCAGTCATTGTTGACAATAAAGATCTTTTTATTTTCTAAAAATTAAACGTAATTTTGAGGATTTCAAATGTTAAACGAATAGCTGAGAAGGAAAGAGTTTGTACTATGGAGGGAAAAGATTGACCTTACTATGGTTGAATGAAAGCTCTCATCGTCAAACTAATAAATGCCAAGATATGCAAAATTTAGCTATAAAAATGGATTAGGAAAGGTTGCCGTCACCAGGGATGCCACCTTTTCCACTTTTTGCGGAAAGTTTCCGCATTTTCGCCTTTTTTCCGCTATTTTCCCACTGTTCCGCTATTTTCCGCTATTTTTCCACTGTTCCGCTTTTTTCCGCCTTTTCAGTTTTTTTCTCGTTTTCCCAGCATAGCCTCGATTTTTGATGGCATGAGTCATCCCATCTAGCTAACGCTTTTTAAGAAAAAAAGCTTGCATTGCAGTTGGTTACCACATCCATAACCAAGGGGGAAATCACGTACTCCCGTACTCCCACTGTACTCCCTGTACTCCCATTGTACTCCCTGGACTCCGGGAGTACATGGGAGTACAGGGAGTCCAACATAGGGGTGGGAGTTTAACTTTAACTTTAACGTTAAAGTTAAAGTTAAAGTTAAAGCAACATACTTTAACACTTTAACGTCAAAGCAAGGGAGAAATCAGTACTCCCGTACTCCGCTGTATTCCCGTGGTTCCATTGTACTCCCGTACTCCGCTGTATTCCCGTGGTTCCATTGTACTCCCGTACTCCGCTGTATTCCCGTGGTTCCATTGTACTCCCTGGACTCCGGGAGTATAGCAAAGTACGAGAGTACGTTATTTCTCTCTTGCTTTGATGTTAAAGTGTTAAACTAACATACTTTAACACTTTAACATCAAAGCAAGGGAGAAATCACGTGCTCCCCTACTCTGCTGTACTCCCATACTCCCATTGTACTCCCTGGACTTCAGGAGTACACCAGAGTAGAAGGAGTCTGTGAGATACAATTCTTATGTAGGAGACCGTATCACAGGTACATTCGTCAGTCGCTTTAAGTATTCTTATTTCTTCTTGAATGGGATACTCATAAGTCCTCATGACCTATGCTTTGAGGGCACCCCATAAGTCTCCATGGCCTATCCTATGGTATGCCCATAAGTTCTCATGACATATCTTTTGGAGGTACCATGAGTCTCATGACCTATCCTAGGAAGGTACTCATAATTCACCAAAGACTATTGATGTTTGGTATTGTTAGATTTTCAAGCACTGTCTTGCGGTAGTTCTAGTTACTCTTCAAGCATTATTTCGTGAAGGGATGTCGGATACCGCTAACTGTTAAGGAGATATCTAGCGTTAATCGTCATAGATTTTCAAGGGCTTCTAGGTAGGAACGCAAACTGTGATAAGAACGCTATTCATACCCAAGGGGAAACAGCAGACTCCCAGATTTCGTACTCCTATGGATTCCTCGGAACTCCCGGAGGCCCCTTGGGACTTACGCGGACTTCTGGGCTTTCCAGGATTTTATGAGATACCTTCGAATTTCGAGGGACTTTATGGGACTTCCAGGGATTTCCTTGGAATTTCTTCGGATCTTCTCGCTACTTCGACATATTCCAGAGTAGTAGCGCCCACATGTATCATGCTGGTCTGACTGTTCAGATCAATGGTTAAGGGTCAAAGGTCAAATACTAATGAGAAGAAACTGATGTGTATCGAGCTGCGCTACTGTATTTTATGGGACTCCTTGGAACTATTTGAGATTTCTTGGGAGTCCTTGGAACTCCTCGGGACTTCCAGGGACTCGTTGAGTACGGGAGTCTGCTGTTTCTCCTTGCTTATAGTATTCTCATACGATAGCTCATGAGGACTTATGGGTACCTCCATAAGAGAGCCCATGTGGACTTATAAATACTCCTATAAGATACATCGTACTTCCGGGATTTCAAGGATTTCCATTGTACTCTCAGGAATCCGGAATCTTGGAAATCCACTCCCCCTCCTCCCCGCGTTCAACTGTAAGAAAGACGAGAAAGAGGAATGCGATGTCTCGTCCACTACACACTACCCTAATTGCTTTGTCTACTAAACAACCTATTATTCAATGGGAAGACGGCTTACTTCGGATCCATCAAAAGTGCCAAACATGTATTAAAAGCATCGGAGTTGGCTCACGAGAATCGCAACAAGACTCAGAATAACAAAATTTGGTATGGAGTATGACTTGGAGTATCGAAGTATTTGTCAGAGTATTGGAGTACGCCAGGAGTATCTGAGTTTGGTGGAAATATCAAAGGATGAACCCATTTTGAGGTGTTTACAGTTAATTGCTTCGTTGCTTCTTTTCGATCATTATGATTCTCAAACGTGAAATAAAATGTGGCCGGAATTACAGCTATTGGTTACTGACTTGAGACTCCCATACTGCGATACTTCAATAATACTTCGATACTCCGGATCGTATTCCAGTACTCCGATCATACTTCGGCGATACTCCAGTACTCCAAGCTGAAATCCAACATAAAGAGTAAAGTTGATAATTTGAATCATAATACTGCGACACATGATGGAATATGGTAGATTCTCACTGTAATGTCCATTGCGAACCACACAAAGCATGTCTTAGCTGCTGGAGTACGATGCGAAGTACGGTCCGAAGTATCTGAGTACGAGCTAGAGTATCGGAGTATCTCAGATCCCGGAGTGCCATTTTCCCCTTGCTATTATTCGAGATCGTTTAAAAATTAAAACAAGGAAAATAGCAGTCTTGCAATACTTTCTCAAAAAATATTCGGAATAAACTATTACGTTCGTTGTACTCCCGCGTACTCCCTATACTCCAGAAGTATTCGGAGTACGAGAGTACGTGTCCCCCCCCCCCCTGAAAATACCTAACAGAACGGTATTACTCCATGTGTAATACCTTTTCAATACTTCTTAGACAGCTATGCTTCATTAATACGGCTTGGTATATACTTCCCAAGAATTGCTGTAAAAAGCTCGAAAAAAGAAAGCTCGAAAAGAAAAATCTCGAAAAAAATCTTGAAAAATAAAATTTCGAAAAAAGAAAATTTCGAAAAAAGATAATTTCGAAATAAAAAATCTCGAAACTAAAAATCCAGAAATCTGAAATGCCGAAAAAGTAAAATCTCAAAATGCAAAATGTCAAAAAATTACAATTTCGAATAGTTAAAATCTTGAAAATCAAATCTCGGAAGATGTATCAACAACGAGTTTCTTCACGTCAATTGTAATTTTATCAAAAGCAAATAAAACTCGATGAATTTCTTAAAGGACGTTCATTTATTGATTGGAACGGCCAAATAATCGTTCTTGATAAATTTAGTTATTTTTTTTATTTCGTTGATTCTTTGGCATGGGTTTTTAAAATAAAATTTTAATTATAAATATATATATATAGGTATGCTCAACAATAGGATACTTCAATTTACTTTCTTCCTATTATCAGTTAAAAAGCATAACCAGTTCGAGCCAAGTGATCACCTTCATCACTAAAGTACTAAATTTAAAATATTAGCTGCTGATGGATGTCTTATATGCAAGTATACAGTACCTGAAATCGTGTCCTATCGTTTTTAAGGGACTGGATAATTTGATATAAGACAGCCATTAGCAGCTAATATTTTAAATTTAGTACCTTAGTGATGAGGGTGATCACTTGGCCGGAATATGGTTAGGTTTTTTAACTGATAATAGAAAGAAAGCAAATTGGAGTATCCTATCGTTGAGCACACCCATATATTCCTTCATCAGTAAATCAATATCTTATATTGCAACTAATTCGAGATTTTTTTTTCGAAATTTGCCAGCTTCAGGATTTTTTATTTCCAGATTTAATTTTTTTCGGTTTTCTTTTTTTCGTAATACTGATTTTTCGGAATTTTCATTTCTCGAGCTTTTCTTTTCTCGAAATTTATTTTTTCGTGATTTTTTTTCGAGATTTTCTTTTTCGAGGTGTTTTTTTTCGAGCTTTTTACACGATACCTTTTCCAACACTTGAAAGACTTTAATTTTTTGTCGATAGAAAGAATCTACAAAGCAAAGCAACTAAAACAAATAAACTGTGCTACAATTAAATAGTGAGAGGCAATGAGCTCATTTATTAAGTTTCTGAAACTAACTGTCCTGTGCTCATTTTTGGTAAATGGGCTTATAATGTGTTTGGAGAGTGATAACCTTGGCGCTGAGCTTCCATTCCGAATGGGCATTTATTATACGGTTGTCTTGTATCCTGTGGAGGGGCTTTATAGGACATGAAAACCTAAAGGTACCTCCATATAATAAAACATGAGGAATCAAGGGTATCTTCAAATAATAGCAGATGAGGACCTAATGGTACCTTCATATAAAAGCACATGAGGACCTGCGGGTACTTCCATAAATAAAACATAGAACAGTCAACCAAATACCCAGTGCCACTGGTACCCAGTTCCAGTCCCAGAACAGGCACTGGTACATGCTAGTTGGAATCCTGGGAGTACAATGGAAATCCAGGGAATCCCAGGAGTACGAAATCCGCCGTTTCCCCCTAGGGAGACCTACTTTACTTTATCGAGTAAAGTAAAGTAACTTTACTATACTTTACCGGTAAAGTAAAGTAACCGAACTTTACTTTACTCAGTAAAGTAAAGTAAAATACTGTACTTTACTTTACTTTATTAAAGTAAAATAAAGTTAAAGTGTCACCCCTACCCCACATTACTGACCGCAGCAACCGCGCACGTAAGCCTTTAGATTCTATACGATATTACAATGCTTTCATAAATACTTGAACAAAAAAGTATCGTTCAGATTATGAATCATTCATGAGGGTAACAGACTTGAAATATAAGCGTGATTTCCACATTTCGGGTCCTTTGCAGCTGTGCTAACAAGCTTTTTTTTTTCCTTCTTGGGTTGTGACTGTGGACGTGGGTGTGGGTGTGGATGTGAGTGTGGGTCTGGGTATGGGTCTGGGTGTTGGTGTGAGTGTGGGTCTGGGTATGGGTCTGGGTGTTGGTGTGAGTATGGCTGTTGGTGTGGGTGAGGAGTGGTGTCGATGTAGCTGGAGGTGGGTTTGGGTGTGGGTGCCAGTGCGGGTGTGTGTGGTTGTAGCTGTAACTGTGGCAGTGTGTCCTATGGATGTCCGTATGTGGGTGTGGAGTTGGAGTAAGAAATTAAAATAATCACACCCACCCAGAGTCACACGCACACGCACACCCACACCCACACCCACACCCACACCCCACACCCACACCCACACCCACACCCACACCCACACCCATACCCACACCCACACCCACACCCACCCTGAAATTGTTAAACAACAAAACCATCAACATAGATCATCACGCTATTTTTTACTTTAAACTCAAACATATTTTAGTAAAAAACAAAAAGAACAGAAAGATTTTCGAGATAATTATCATGTTTAACGATTTATTATCAACAATCGAATAAATAGATATATCTATTGAATATTGAAAATTATTTCAAATTCAAAGATATTCAATTAATCGAAAGAAACAATCTGATCTTTCGATAAGGAGAAAACTATCTTAAGTGATTGTTATCCTTGGAACTCATATTCGATTAACATAGAAATCGTGAATACAATTTTAAAATCATGAAAATGATGATGACTAAAGTTCTACTCAAGTCAAATAATCACTTCAGTAGAACTATTTTGACTTTTAATCAGAAATTAGATAAAGTTATTTCAATTTGAAATTTCGCTGATAGATCAATCGAAGGACTCCTATTATATTCACAAAATTTCAACTGAAAAAACTTTATCTTTATCAAGATATTGTATTTTTGAGTAAGCTTCAGATTTATGACAAACAATCATTTTATTAAATTGTTATATATATGTATTAACAAGGAAACATTCTTTTCCGATCAAGCTAGGATTGATTACATTTGAATAAGCATTAGAAATAATTAATGATAATAGAAATACTTTTTGCATCAATGATATTAGGCTTAATACCTTTACTTTTTAAGAGCTATTGGTAGTAGTCTTTTGTAACTGTTTAGGAACTACCTGGAGTACTCTGTGACAATTTTCTTAGACGACAGTGATAGTTATTCTTATGGATTTTAATTTGAAATATTCTTAAAAATTTTCATTTGATCAAGACTCATCAGCACGAATGCAAAGTAGTCAGACGATGTCAAACTATCGGAAAAAACCTTCGAAAAAAAAAGTAATGTAAAATTCTTTAAAGTTCTGATTTCAATCTCATCAGTTTGATTTTTAGTGATTATTTGTATAGAATTCATTAATAGAAATGTTATCCTGTCATTCATCACATATTATGTACAGATTGTAGAACAATTGGAGAACTCGCAGAACCTACTCTTCAGAGTGACTTTTCCCTCGTGCATTGTTTCTACATAGGCAACAGTCGAATGGCTAAATTTTTTGATGAAGATCTTGCGCAGGACATCGAATTAAAAAACGTCTAGATTGTTGTAGTCTAATCAGCAGAATAAAGTACGTTGGTGGGGAGCATCTTCAAATGTATTATAGCGCTGGAGTTAAAAGACGTTTATTTTGGTCGACAAAGTGATAAAGCACTTACACTCTATATCACTCGATGAGACTATGTTGCTGCTTATCATTTTTAGAGTCTTCCAACTAAGATGGTAGAAGAAAGAGTCAATTTAATGTTTCCAGAATACAGTAGAGGAAGAACTTTCACAAGTTAGGATAGGATGAGACTTGAAGTTCTACAGTGTGATAGGGTAAGGATAAAGCTTTTTCCTCAATCAGAGTACACAGTGTGAAAAATATCTTATTCCGCACATGAATAGACTAAATTGGTCGTATTGATGGGAATCCCATGAAGTTGTAGTCCAGTAGTATAAACCGTCGTGACTTTGGATTAATATCGATAGTAGTTATAAAAATAAATGTATTAAAAGCGATTAGTACTTGATTAAAAAAGTAACTTAGCTTATCTCGATTGATATTTGATTATATATGAAGACGTTTATTAGCAAGCCAAATTGATAGTATTATTTATATCTTTATAGTAGAAATTCGAGAACAATTACTAGAAAAGAAAACATTTTCTCTTCGGTTTTCATCTGTTTCTATTGATTAGAGTTTGAAATATGAATTTTTACCGGCGTTTTTTAAATCTATTTGTTCAATTTACACATGTCAATTCTTTTTTCTTTATTTTGTTCTATAGAAATATGTGTCATATGGCTTATTAACAGAGTTATTATAAATGATTTTATATAAGCAGTGCTTTTATAATATTTTTGATATTGTACCATATTATTGATGTCCTGTCTCGGATCTTGCAAACAAAGACTAGTGAGTGACTAGCTTCCAGAGTAGACAAGATAGGATGAAAAAAACAATTGTTTTTCGATACGAACTCTAACAAATCATAAACTTTATTTTAGCGATTTGTATCAAGTGATATTGAGCAAAGTTTACGTTTCATCGTTGGAATGAAACAATGCTTTTATTTGTATATCATTTGAATCGCTACTTTGTGGATAAAGTATTATTATAAATCGATTTGTTTAATTCTGTTTCATCAATGAGGACATTGTTTGTATAATATGTAACATGGAAAGAGCGAACTTCTTTATCATTCTAGATTTTCTTTCTCTCAGAACAAAACTTCTTTGGGATGATAATATCATGTTCAGATTCAAGATAAAAAGTGAAAAGCCAGATTTATCTACCTAATTTCAACATAAACATTCGATTATAAAAAGTAGATATATCAAAAACTTCGAGATGTATAGAAATCAAATAGATGTTTGATTCTCTATCTGAATATAATATTATATATCATCACAAACAAGCATAGTCATAGTAGAGAATATTTAGAGTAACAGAAAGAAGTTTGATCTTTTTGGGTCACATTTCGAACAAAACAAAAGAATTCTCAATACTGGAAAACAATTTAAGAATGCTAAACACAAACATTGATGAAAATCATTTTCGACAATCTGTAAAAGTAAAAATGATGATCTCGTAGAATCCTTATATAATATGTGACGAACTTCGGAACAATAATTTATTGATTGAACTCTATATAATCGATCTCTATACATCAAACTACTAGTAAGAGAAAAAACTACAGTGTTAAGAAATAATTGGTTACCTTTATCGAAACTCGAAACTTTTTTCACAGGTCTTGACATCCCCTGGGTGTGGGTGTAGGCGTTGATAAAGAGAAGACTAATAGCCGTAGACACCTACACTCACATCCACACCCAAAATGTTGATAATGAGGAATTTTTTAATAATTTTCTAATCTTATCGATTGATTGTTGAAAGTCTTTAAATTTTTATTAATCAAATAATAGATTGAGCATATGGATTTTAAATTGGAAAAACAAAAGACTTTAACTATTCAAAGCGAATGATTAGTTGTTTTTTTGATTGATATCATCTTTTCTTTTATCTATTGTAAACGAATGAACTTTATTTGAATTAATTATTTATTTATTAGTCTGATTAACTGTTTGGCTCGAGTAAAATATTGGTCAAACTCAAAGTATTTTTTTGTTTTTCAATAAAAATTTCTATTAAAATAATTCGAAATCGAATTATTTATCGAAAGAACCCATGGCGTAAATTTCAGCAAAAAAAACGCGTTCTCAAAACGCATTTTTCCATAGTTGCGAAACGCGTTAATGCTTACCGGTTTAACGCATTTCACGTCTGCTAATACGAACGCTGTGAAACGATCGTCTTTCTAAAAACATTTCGTAGCGTTTCTCTAACTGTGGTGTCGTATATTCTAGATGGAAAAAAATGAAAACCGTCAAGTACTTCATGCACTTTGAGTTGGATATACAATTAATTTACTCGCTTACATTTTTCATACACCTTTAGAGCTATAACTTAGATCAATTTTGATAAAGCCAACACATAGATTCGAACACAAGAACATAAGAGTAGAAGACATGTGTACAAACCGTTCAACTAAAATAATCTAATGATATAAATGCTTATTCTATAGTCTTTCAGAGTCTTCCGTAAACTTACAAAATTAGATTTTCAGTATCCGAAACCATTAAATTAAAAATTATCATTTCCTTGGTGCCTATACCCAATAACGAGTTTGATCTCCTCTTGGTATATTTTTTATTTGAACTTGTTTAAATTTAAATTTAAATACCCACTTGAAACGATTTTAATTCATTTAAATTGTATTTAATATTTAAACAAGTTGAATCTCTTTGATATAGATTTTAAGAAATTTAAAAAAAACTTTTTTGAATTGTTTTCTTTATTTGATAAATTTTTGTATATGTAAATTCGTCATCCTTGTATCCAAAAGTGTCGCTAAATGCAAAAAATCATCTTTTGTAAATCGAATATTCTTTTTATTAATAAGTCGCGCTTACATTAACAAAGTACAAACTAAATTCATATTTAATAGTATTGTACATAGTATCATCAGTCACTATTAAGTAGTTCAAATATGAAATCATAACAATAATTATTCAAATTATAAATAACTCGAGATTCTTTTCTTCCCAAATAAACAAACAAAGTTGTCGTACACATTATACTAACATCAGTCTTTACTAAATCTTTTCGAATTGTTCAATATTTAAACCAATGCTTGGTTGAACGTTACGAAACACGTTTTCTTTCAATCAAAAACCTAGTGAAATGAGTTTTCAAGGAAGAAAAAAATATTTTTCTTACACTTTGATGTTCAATATTAGTCTAACTACCAATCAGACTTATATAACAGTCTAGCAGCCTAAACAGTTAAAAGAATTCGATTTTAATTTTGCGTTTGGGAAGTTTGGGTCATGATTTTCATGTTGAGAAACAGTACAAGGAACAAAATATTCAAATCCCATTTAGTATAATTTCTAAAATAGTGCCAGAATTAACTTTCCTTAACTCGTACGTTTTGTACAGATAAATTCCTGCAAGATTCTGCATGCAAAACGGATATATTTTGCATCATTTCAAACAAAAGCGATGCAAAATGCGTTTGAAAAGGAAACGCGTTTCACATTTCTCCAAATCTGTGTCTCAGGAACGCGTTACCTATCGACCGAAAAATGCGTTCGACATTATTTTACTTCGGAAACGCTTCGAAACGCAATCTTGGAAAAACGCGTTTCAGATCGTTTCAAAAAACGACAACACCCAGGTGATTCAATCCGACCTGTAGATCCTACCGGAAACTATCGGATCCGATGTCGGATCACACCGGAATTCGTCGGGTTCCCAACTAAATCCGATCGGAACCCAACTGTATTTCACAGGATTCCTAACTAACGGATTCCTGACCGGATTACGTCGGAAAGGATCCGATCGGATCCTGTCGGAACTGTTTGTCAGATAATGCTGTAACCACCAGGATCCTTTCACAGAGAAACGCCTGATAACGTAAGGCTCCGACAGAATACAGTCGGATTTCATCAGAAGTTGGCTGAATCTGTTTCGATTGCACAAGGATTCAATCAACATTTCACACAGATTTCATTCTAGCATTCTCAAAATTTCCACAGATTTACTAGAGATTTCTGACAATTTCATCCAATTTTCCTCAAGATTTCTAAAGATTTCTCAAGGATTTCATCGAGATTTCTAAAGATTTTCCCAGCATTTCATCGAGATTTCTGAAGATTTCCCCAGGATTTCTGAAGATTTCCCAAGTATTTCATCAAGATTTATAAAGATTTCCCAAGGATTTCATCAAGATTTATAAAAATTTCTCAAGGATTTCATCGAGATTTCTGAAGATTTCCCACGGATTTCATCAAGAATTCTAAAGATTTTCCAAAGATTGAATCGACATTTTGAACAGATTTCACCAGCATGTTATCAAAATTTCTAAAGATTGTATCAGGATGTCATCAAGAGTCTAAAGGATTTCAACTGTTTCAACTGGGATTATTCCCAGAATCCAACAATGTATATACTACGATCCTTCTTAAAATTGAACAATGCTTGTACTAAGATTCTTCCTAATATATAGAACTTAGTTATACAAAATGGCAGAATTCACTTGATATATGAAAGTAGAGAGTTCCTTATATAGATCGATACCTGTAAAACAAAACGGTGAATGAAATCTGGACAAAATTGGATTTCCAGATTTTTGATTTTGTTGTTGGAATTTTGTAAAAATAGGAATATCTAATAAATAAATAAATTAGTTGATTGATCTGTCAGAATATATTCTAATTCATGAATCCGCTGTGTGGAAAACATAATTGTATAAGGAAATAAATCATTTGAAGTAAAATTGATCTAAGCAACACTTTGGAAATTTATTCAAAATATTAAAGTACAGACTTCCTTATATAGATCGATATCTGTAAAACAAAACGGTGAATGAAATCTGGACAAAATCGGATTTCCAGATTTTTGATTTTGCTTGTCGAAATTTATAAAAAGAGGATTATCTAATTAATTGATTAGCTCATTGATCCGTCAGAATATATTCTTATTCAAGAATCCGATTGCGTGGAAAACAGAATTGTAATAGGAAAAAAATCATTTGAAATAAAATTAATCTGAGCAACACTTTGAAAATTCATTGGAAATATTAAAGGAGAGACTTCCTTATATAGATCGATATCTGTAAAACAAAACGGTGAATGAAATCTGGACGAAATCGGATTTCCAGATTCTTGATGTTGTTGTTGGAGATTTGTAAAAAAGAGAAATATCTTATTAGATGATTAGCTGATTGATCTGTCAGAATATATTCTAATTCATGAATCCGACTACGTGGAAAATAATACTGGATACCCAGAAAGAACAATCCGACAGTCGGATCTCGTCGGATCCTATCGGAAAAATTATCGAATTTTTATCGAATCCGATGGCAATTCGTCGGAATCCTTGGTATCGGATTCCGACAGGAAGTTGTCGGATGTCGGAAAGTGTCGGAAGTGGCCGGGATCTTGTCGGAACTCTGAAAATCCGATGCTTTCCAACATCCGACAACTTCCGACTAATTTTCATCGGATCCGATGGTGTGGGATCGGCCTGGGTATTCTGCATTCTTATATAATCCGACAAGTTCCGATATCAATGATTGATCGGTTTTATCATGGAATCCGGTGTCATTTGAAACCGCAAAATCCGGCCATTTCTTGACATCAGATTCCCCGGAATACCATCGGAAGCGAACAGATCTTGAGATCGGATCTGACCAGTTCCGAATATATGAATCTAGTCAGAGCTCGATGAATCCGACCGGCGGATGTCAAAGGAAAACAGTGGATAGCATCGGAATCCGACAAAAAGTAACCGACCGAATCCGATTAGCCGTATCTCAACGGATTTGAAACCTATCCGACAGGATCTGACATAGCTATTTCGACCTGGGCAGCAAAACGCATTCTATCGAAGTAAGAATGCTGTGAAACGCGTTCTATATTGAAAAAACGCTGCGAAACGCATGCTGCAATCTCAGAAACGCGTTACGCAGTCCGTTTCCTTGAATATTTTATTCCATGGGTAATTCTTGTTTGAGTTTTTTTTTGTCAATAGCCATGTTTTTGATTGAAAGTGTTTTCCAGGCTATGAAGGGAAGGATGCCTGTAAACCAGTGGCATAATGACAATTGTAATAATAAGAGGAATTAAATGAATCGA
>CAJNOP010002206.1:0-10954 GCA_905250075.1 Rotaria sp. Silwood1 | reverse complement strand
TCTTACTTTGCCACAGAATCGATTTGACAAAAATCAAAAGTGAGCATCATGCTTATTCTTATCGTTAAGCAAAGGTGAGCTGATTTTGTGACGATCTCAATGATTCTTTAACTTTGCCACACAATCGGGTTGAAAAAAGCAAAAGTGAGCATCATGCTCATTTCGATGGGTGAGTAATAGAGAGCTGATTTTGTGACGATCTCAATGATTCTTTTAACTTTCCCACACAATCGGGTTCGAAAAAGCAAAATTGAACATCATGTTCATTTCTATGGGTGAGCAATAGAGAGCTGATATTGTGACGATCTCAATGATTCTTTTAAGTTTGCCGCAAAATCGGGTTAAAAGAAATCAAAATTGAGCATCATGCTCATTTCGATGGGTGAGTAATAGAGAGATGATTTTGTGACGATTTCAATGATTCTTTTTACTTTCCCACAGAATCCGGTTAATGATATCTAAAGTTAGCATCATGCGCTCAGTGATCGATGAGCTACTGTCAGCGGATTTTGTGGCGATCTGAATGATCCTTCTTAGTTTGCAACTAAGTCGGGTGAAAGAAATTGGAAATTAGCATGATGCTCGTTGTTATCATTGTTGGTGTGTGTATGGTTTTGGGTGTGGATGTGCGTGTTGATTGCTGTGGGTGTGGATGTGTGGGGGTGGGGGTGGGTGTAGGTATGGATGGTTGTGGGTGGGTGTGTGGGTGTGGGTTTGGGTGTGGTTGTGTGTTTCAGTGCGCATGTAGGTACGGGGAAGTCACCACCCACACCCACACGCGCACGCACACGCACCACCACACCGATACATGCACAGCCGCACCCGCAGGTACACCCGACATTAAAAGAGTTTGCTTTCACAACTATAGAAAACAATATTCTCTATAACATATCGTAAAGATCATTCCGTGAACGATGCGGCTATAGTGTAGGAAGCGAAGGAATGTTATATAACACTTTCTACGATGTAACACATAGATAAGGATTCAAGATAATGGGATGAAGAAGGTGATCTGGGGTAAATCCATGGTGTCTCTATCAAAAAATCCACAGGTTTGTCGGAATCGCATGAAACTGTTAGGGTTTGTAGACCACATTGATCTAAGACTTTCTGCAATTGTAGTTTTTTTACATTTGATTAATAGGACGTAGATATAGGAGATGCTATTTTTTTTGGACACTTTTCGTATTAGGTGCAAAAATTTGAATTTTTTGAAGAACTGGATCGATCTATTTAAACTAAAACGCAATTAATTATATAGACATATTATATATCATGTGGTAGATATTGGTCTTGGGTACATTTCGGCTATCACAGATGGTGGTTTTCCTGAGAGATACCTTGAATGAGTTTTTCATTAATATGACAGACCCCTTAAATCATAGGGTGTGCTCGTGTAATGAGAAAATGATCGGAAATATGGAATTCCCGGATATAGCCATATATACAGTTTTGTAGAGAATTCTTCGCTCTACAACATGGAATAGAATGCATCTTTTCCGTTTTTGATTGGAGAAATCGGGAAAGACAAAAGTATGAGGTATGCCATTTTTCCGAATTTTACAGAAGAAATTGCCAATTTTATCAATATATATATTTTTTATTATTCGCCAAACATGTTCTACGATTAGCAATTAAACTATTTGCATATTCTCTTACCCTTTGAAATTCAGTCGACACGATATTTTGTCATAAATGCATATAACGCTGAAAAAGTCTGAAACTATTCTATGATAAACATGAGTCATCCCGCGTACGCCACGATCGAGTTCTTCAGAATTTGCTTAATTTTATATTGTTTTATAGAGGAAAGAGGTTTATGAATTTTGACGTAAGCCGTTTTGAAAAATATTGACCCGCTGACTTTTTATGACTGTCTTATGAAAAGCAGTAAAAACAACATTTCGACCAAGGGCGTCCTGCGGAGCCATAGCTCAAGAGTGAAATAACGAATTGTGTTGAATTTTTGTATGGGCACAGATCCTCACGAGTTATAGTCAAGGTAAAATTTTGAGCTTAAAATATTGAACCCATATTGTTTTGTTATTTATCCAATTCGAGTAAAAAGTCAGATTTTGTACACTTTTGGTGCTTCATAACTCGTGATGGGAATAACATAAAGACTTGAAGCTTTTACTACAGCTAGACTATATTAGGATGTATATTCTCTAATAATTTCAGCTTTATATGGCTTTTTTTTGAACCAGTAGAACCTTCTCAAAAATGGGTTTTTGATGAAAACCGTTATTGTCAGAGAGCGTTTTCGCTCAAAATACCATGTTCTCGGAGGGCGGATGTTAGGAAGTTGGAGGCGCTATCTGAGGTGTACAACTGCATAGTAAAATTAGCCGAACCATCCAGAAACGGCTTGTGAAAAAGCTCATCTTTAAGAGCCGTGAGTACCATGTCGGCCCAGTCTATATATACTGATCTGACGAATGGATCAAGTCAGCGGGCTGAAATTGTGGCTACGAAGATGTGTCACTGAGTATTGATTGTGGTAAAAATTTCAACTCAATTAGTTACGTCATTCTTGAGATATGGCTCCGCAGGACGCCCTTGGTCGAAATGTTGTTTTTAGTGCTTATCGTGGAACAGTCATAAAAAGTCAGCGGGTCAATATTTTTCAAAACGGCTTGCGTCAAAATTCATAAACCTCTTTCCTCTATAAGATTATATAAAATTAAGCAAATTCTGAAGAACTCGATCGTGGCGTACATGGGATGACTCATGTTTATCATAGAATATTTTCATAGTTTTTCAGGGTTATATGTATTTATGACAAAATATCGTGTCGACTGAATTTCAAAGGGTAACAGAATATTCAAACAGTTTAACTGCTAATCATAGAAGATGTTTGGCGAATAATAAAAAATATATATATCGATAAAATTGGCAATTTTTCAGTAAAATTTGGAAAATGGCATACCTCATACTTTTGTCTTTCCCGGTTTCTCCAATCAAAAACGGAAAAGATGCATTCTATTGCATGTTGTAGAGCGAAGAATTCTCTACAAGACAATATATATGGCTATATCCGGGAATTCCATATTTCCGATCTTTTTTTCATTACACGAGCACACCCTATGATTTAGGGGGTCTGTCATATTAATGAAAAATTCATGTAAGGTATCTATCAGGAAAACCACCATCTATGATAACCGGAATGTAGCCAAGACCAATAGCTACCAAATGATATATAATATGTCTATATAATTAATTGCGTTTTAGTTTAAATAGATGGATCCAGTTTTTCAAAAAATTCAAATTTTTGCACTTAATACGAAAAGTGTCTAAAATATCATCTCCTATATCTATGTGCTATTAATGAAATTTAAAAAACTGCAATTGCAGAAAGTCTTAGATCAATGTCGTCTACAAACCCTAAAAGTTTCATACGATTCGGAGAAAGTCGATGTAAACGTGGTAGAGATACCGTGGAATTACCCTATAGCATCCATGGTACACAGATAGCACAGATGACGCGCAATTATAACTATCATAGGTTTGAGGAGAATAAATAAAACAAAACTAAGAATAAAGAACATACAGTTTCATTGAATTTCGAATCGGTAAAAAAAAATCATGATGATATAATATGGCAATCTCTTTTTTAAAATGAAGCCAATACACTTGCACCTATTCGAAAACACCCTGACTTTCAACGATAAGTCTGATCCTATTATAATTCAAGCACGTGAGTAAAACGAGCAATAGTAGTAATTCTTTTCATGGTACTGGCCATCATGCGCAAAAAGAATCTGTACAAAAAATAGATTGAACATATACATTGACTAAAAAAAACCAACGCCAAATTCTATTTTCAATAGATCGGCAATCCGAGTTTGATTTATGCAAATATCGGACAAAAAAAATCACAGTTAAATAATGTTCCCAACATCAATCTATAGCAAAGCAACTCCAGAGATAATGCAATGAAATAGTTCACATATAACAAAAGTTTCGTAGTTCCATTATTCCTACAAATAGCACATTTATGTATTTCAATGAAAAAATATACTTCATCGGTGACCGGACAATTCGTTGCACAGACAATTCGTCGCAGGACAATTCGTTGCATGGACAATTCGTTGCAATACAATTCGTTGCAGGGAAAATTCGCTGAATGAACAATTCGTTTCAAGACAATAGTCACATAAATGATTGACTAGTCGATAATTCTTTCAATCATTGTGGCAGAATAAAAATTGAGATAAAAGACAAATTACTCATTTTTGTTGTGATCCTTTTGATCTTGATCAAAATAAAAATATAAATAAAAGAACACTCATATAATATCTAATAATATATTCAGTGTCTAATCAATTCACAATCTATATATAGACGATGATTTAATAGAATACACCTCATTTCTTAAATAAATTTCTCACAAAGTGTGATAAACGTTTGTACAATGTCTAAAATAGAAAAGTTTTCAAGCGAAAGAGGAAAACCATTGGTGGTTTATGATTCTCACATATACAATTTAGAACGAAGAACTGATGTAAAACTTATATTTAGATGTCAAGACCATGATTGCACAAAGGTAAAATATAAGTTTTAAAACAAAAGGATGCGTTTGCTTTGTTCGTTGTAATGTTTTTTTTTTGTTAGATGTAATAGTTTTCTGTATCATTTAATAAGGAAAAGAAATTAGAATAAGACACTTACTCATACGTATACAAATATCTTAATATATAACATTTCATTTTAATGAACGTACGACGAATTGTCCGCAACGAATTGTCGTGCAACGAATTGTCCTAGCACCACTTCATCACCATCCATATTCTCTCAACTGTTAGAAAATTTCCTTTCCAAGAAGAGACAAATATTTACTGGTAACACAAGCACCACATCAAATCAAATATCATGGATATATACACATCTTTATCCATATAAATATAAACCTATATATTCACGCATACAAATATCTGTATATAAATATCCACACAAATGCAAGTATATATACACAAACATACGTATGTACATATAAACATAATTCAGGCATATGAAAACTCGTCATCAGAACGTCAAAATCTGGATATCAAATAGTAATCACAATAAGCTTCCTTTTTCTATCGTTTGATTTTTACAAAGACTTTCACATTTATCCACAAAAACCGAATTCCGGATCATATCAAAATCAAATTTAGTGATCTTTTTTTATGCTCAAAATAGTTGTCCATAGCATTCGATAAATATATAGTGAGCAATTTATGCTCATTTTGCTATGACTTTTATATTCCACAAGGCTTGTTCATTTTCTTAGGGAACTTGCTCTCGGATCATATCGAGAGCAGATTCAGCGATCTTTTTTTATGCGCAATATAATTGTCCATTAGATTCGATAAGTATATTATATCCATAATGAACAATTTATGCTCAGCTTGTCCGATTTTATATTCGAAAAGACACGATCATTTTCTTAGGTAAGTGACATGGGATCATATCAACATCATATTTATTGATCTTTTTTATGCTCAACGTAATTGTCCATTCCATTCGATAAATATAATATTGTGATAGTCAGCAATTTGTGTTCATTTTTATGGATTTCATATTCCACTACACTTGTTCATTTTCTCAGGTAATTGATTTGGCTTCATTCGATAGTTTTGTTGATATCGCTTCGGAACTGGATGGATCCGACTGTTTCCGATGTATCTGAAGAGTGAGATTTGCATGAATGTGGAGTTTTCTGGTGGTCGGAATAGCATCGGAAGTCATCGGATTGTGCCGGAATCGGGTAAGATTTGAATGAGTCTTGTCGGATACGTTGGGATCGTACCGGAACACATGGTCGGAATTCGATTGTGTTGTTTCCGTTGATTTCCGTAGAGGATTGCACCGGAATTGTTGTCGGATCCGGTCGAGTTTGAAATGGTGGTAGAGTAGGGTTCGAATCCGGTAAAATCCGATTGTCGGATTTATCATGATTTGATCGGATCTCTTCCGACGAAATCCGATGCTGGAGTTTTTTTGCAGAGAATCTGATGAAATCCGACATCTTCCGGTTTACGGACCTTGATCATCCGACTCTTTCCGGAAGACGGTTCCTAACTGACTCGATAAGATTTGCTGCCGGTTACGACCGGATTCGACTGTATGATTTCCGATGCAATCCGATTCGGAATCCGTCTGATGGGAATCCGACGCAAACCATGTCGGATCCGACAGATTTGTTAATGGAAGATGTCGGATTCCGGCGCAATCCGGAATGGTATCCGACATGTTCCGGTCGAATTCACAAGTCGGATTGAATCTCCTGGGGATCAGACAGAAACAAATCTTACCACTTAATCAGCGAGCAGTAACTGCGCTTCTCATCGAATTATCTAGAAGACAGCTTCGCTAGGACTTGTTATGAATTGACATCACGCTGCTGTTCTCATAGATGACCGTTTGACACAACAGAAAATCTTGTACAAGATCAAACGAATTACACTTCAAACATCACCTATACGTTCTCAAGAGATTCTAACTTTGCTCACTCATTTTTTTTCTAAGAGAAATTATTTCATCCAACGCCAGTATGATAGAAACATTATTTTGCCAAAATTTTCGCAGAACCTAGAAAAATTATTATCTGTAACTTCAAAATGTGGTTTCGGCAAAGCGTCGAAAATGAGATAACATAGTTGTCGATGCTTGATGATTCAACATTACTTCACCTGAATATTGACTTTGTTCTGTTGTTTTTTTGAAGTTGGAAAAAAAAATTACAGACTGTCAACGAAATGCAGCCGCCTTTGATCGTTTGTTAGTCTTCTGCATGCTAATTAATCAAGCATCGACTGTTGAAAAACAAAACAAAGCTTATTTCACATCACTAGAATTCTCTTTACTGGTTTAACATGGCTTATTGATAAAAAAAAACGCTACATTTCATGATCAGAGGATCTATTCTGATCCCATCCAATGTATTGGTAAATTATCAGTTTCTTCATGAATGCGAGGAAACATTGAGTAATTCTGTTTCTTGATAGAAGTGCATTGGTGATCGTAATTAGACTTATAAATTCGTTTGCAATCAGTATCTGTTTTCAGACAAATAAAACAAAACTGATGCTTACAATGAGGACATCGATGGTACTTGCACTGTGCACTATAACCACCAACAATAAAGCATTTCGGACAACATCGACGATCAGGTACCATAATAGATTTGTTTGCTTCTAGTGGAACCAGGTCGAACATCAAT
Organism: Rotaria sp. Silwood1; assembly: GCA_905250075.1. Classification (NCBI taxonomy): domain Eukaryota; kingdom Metazoa; phylum Rotifera; class Eurotatoria; order Philodinida; family Philodinidae; genus Rotaria; species Rotaria sp. Silwood1. The sequence continues at coordinate 3,750 of CAJNOP010002206.1, read as the reverse complement.
CTTCGTTGATACTCACAGTCATCATCTTTGCAGGTAAAGCGTTCATTTTTCATTTTCGCATCAATCCAGTTTCGATTGCAAAAAAAGCAAAACCAACGCTGGCAACTTGAACATTGCTGTTTCGAAAACATGGTCATATTGAAAAGAAGAGCACCACAATAGCATATTTGACAGTCAATATTCTTGACAAGATCCATCACTTCGCATAAGACTGACCACCTATCAATGAATTCTTGACTTTTGAAGAATTTCTGATAATCAATGACGACACTGCAAACCCGCACGTCTTTAAGACGTGCGGGCAACATGTCGAAGAGAAAGCGAGGAATTTCAGAAGTCGAAAGAGAGTATTCTGAGATCTCGGATTCTCTGTTGGTACTCCATGGCCGCATTAGTGCTCCGAAATTTCTTGAACGTGAAGGCTGCATTCGACTAGTGGCATATCTCTCCTTCATTCGAGCTGTTTCAGCTTCTGTCGTGCAGCATAGGTCGACATTCGCATTGGAAAAAAAGCAGTTGGTGCATAGCAATCGGCGATATTTCTCGCATGCAGCGTAGTTGGAAGTTCGTATCGTGAAGGTAGTTCGGGAAACAGTCAATACAAATAATGGTATTGTGTATTTTGGTGCACAATTCCTCACATTTACAGAAGTCGCATTTGGCAGTGACTCGATCCGTCTTTGTCACTTCCTCTTTTAGCTCTTCAAGTATAATCTCTATCAGAAGTGAAATTTCAATAAAAGTACCACCGGTTGCATGTCGCAACAGTGTTATATGTGGATTTGAATGAATAAGCGACTTCTGACGGTTGAAAATGTTTTGATTATCCAGACATAATTGATTATCATCTACTACTAGTCGATATTGACTAAGATCACCCAATGCGGGTACCGCTCTTCGAATGTCATCTGCTGTGAAATTATTATTAAATAAAACTGAGTAAGTCTTGCTATCCGTTGGCGTAGTAAACGTAATAGACACAATAATGGATAAGTAATCTAAAAACAGAATACAAAAAAAATCAGCAACACAGGAAAATATATCACATTTAATCAATAAAAAATATCTTGTTTTGGCAAATCTGTGCAATGAAAATCTACATTGTCAATGTTGGCGAGACAAAATAGTCAATCGTGATGTCACCGCCGTGCATTCGTCGTCCAACAAATATGTTTGTTCCGTTGGTAATTAACTTCTTTTGTTGTTAAACTGTACTTCATCGTTAAGACCCAAGTCTTTTTCTTTTGCAATAAAAGTAACATGTGCATTCGCATTCGAACCAAATGATTCAGTTATAACATTGATGAAATCACCATAGATGAAGTTGTCTGGCAGTTGAACCACAGACTTTTTCCCATCTTTGGACTGAAGGAAACACACATTGATTACCATCAGTGATTTGTATAAATGACGAATATAGTGAACTATGCACAATATGCCACTTAAATATTACTATATCTTTGGTTGAAAAAAATTAAGTTCTAGATACTCTGGTTACATCAAGGCAACAAGCGTATCTTAAAGAAACAGAATAAACGCCTTTTTTTCACCATCATTCACGTAAACGAGATTTATTTTTCTTTCTCCTGTTTGATTTCTGGCGTCACCTTTATTTTTCTTTCCTTTTTGTTTGTCGGTTGTGAGTTGGAAAAAACCAACTTGTATGCATGAGTTTCGTTTTTTCTGCGGATTGTGTCAACGTATGCTCCGTGGAAGAAAAAACCCGAGATGCATATATGGCAATAAACTGCCGAAAATTTTGTAGCAGATCACTAATGACTCAAGATTGAAATAGATGAGACCTTTTTCATAGTAGATCGTGACGTCATTGTGTGCGAGCGAGCTTTGTGACTGACTGGCAAACAAAAGTCTGGCATTTAACGTTCTGTTGAAACCACACTAATCAACAGGCATCGCCAAAACGAAGGCTGCTCCTCTTATACGTAAGTATATTTTGTTAACATGAAACCTAAGGTAGAGTGTCAAGATGGTTTTCAACCGAGCCGGAGGCCTCTTCGCTATTTCAATTGCAGTTGAACAATTTCATAGAGATAAAATCGGGCCAAGTGAGCCAAGTTTACAACTTACTGAAAGTAATATGATTAAAACTTAGCTTATGTTATTCGCTTACATCACCAAAATATTGAGAAAGTGTAATTAAAAATTCTATCTTCCTTTCTGAAACTTAGATTTTGAAAAGATATCTAAAAAATGTTACAATATAAGGGCGTTATCAATTAGACTTTTTCATTCATTTTGTCTATAGCATATATACGGTTGCTAAGGTTTTTTCCTAAAATCATGACTCACCATGTTCGAATAAAGGTTGGAATATATGGCGTTCTTCCAGCCAACGAGGGAACTTCTCGAGCTGTTCAAGGAATTTAGGCTTCATGCTTTGGTCATAAGTAGACCTCGATGAGATATGAAAAAGATGGAAAGGATTTGGACCCTCGCGGCTTTGTTCTCAAGATGTCGAATTTTTAAGAGACGCTCCACGAGAAAACCAAGGATTTTTGGATATCGAAAACACGGTGGAAAACAGGTTTCGAATCTGACCTCATAGGAAGTTAGGCCTTGGTGTGGGATAGAATAATCCAAAGTTCTACAGTCTAAAGATACACTACTAGGCGCATACGGTGGATCGACCTGAGGCACCCTCAAGTACACCTCCAAAAAATGCGAAAAAAAGGTCAAAAATTCACCGATTCCTTTTCGTGAGTTTTTTTCTTGAAAATTTTTCACTATTCAAATTGAGTCATATACCAATCGATAGAGCTTGACTTGCTCTGCAAAACTGTATATATGGCATTTCTCCTTACTCTCAAAATAGACTCGAAAAAGTCCAAATACAGTGTATGATTCCACTACAAAACACTTTTCACTTTTCAGTATTTTGACTAAATGATAGAGTTAGAAGATGATTCCCAAAAAATTTTTTTGTCATTTTGTAGCCCATTTAATTCTGCATCGAATCACATATAGAGCATTGTTTCAAAACGTTCTAAAGCCGAGATAATTAGACTTGAATATTGACCGCTGACACAATATTTTACCTATTTTGGGTAAAATGAAGTATAACACCATATTCATATTTGTGAATTTTTTCTTTAAAAATTTTTCATTGTTTAAATTGGATCATATACTATTCGATAGAGCTCGCCTTACTCTACAAAATTGTATATATGATATTTCTCTTCGAACTCGATATAGAATCGAAAAAGTTCAAATACTGTATTTTTCGACATTGCATTGAGTTTGGTCTATCTAGTATTTTGATCAAATGTCCATGTCATAAGACGATTGTCAGAAAAGTAATAACACCACTGTTACGGGCTAGCCCTCACATTATCCAGGTCTTGTTTTCTTTTCTTCTTTTCTGTCGTTATATGATTTCACTCTTTGTCGTTATGATTACATATATCTTTTTCCTTTGTTGTGTGATATCATCCTTTATTCTTGTATTCGTTTTCTCTTTCTTTCCCTCGATCTATTTACTGGTATATATATACACGCGTTTCTTCTCATCTCTTTGGTCGTATGTAGTTAGTGGTTAGATGTGTGTGTATTTCGTGATTACAAAATAAAGAGAAGAAAATCCATCTCTAACAACCACTTTGTAGCCTATTTAATTCTGCATCGAATCATATATTGGACATTAATTTCAAATGGTATAAAATCGAAATGGTCAGACTCAAAAGATGACTATTGACACCATATTCAGTGATTATGCACTAAAGTGAGTTTCAT
>CAJNOP010002205.1:0-15467 GCA_905250075.1 Rotaria sp. Silwood1 | reverse complement strand
TATTTATGGCATAGGATTCAAATCGAAAGGTTTACCAAATATAGGATAACAGACTAGTCGTCGCGCTATCTAAATACATAATTACTTTTGTAAAAAGATATTCCTATAGTCATTATAATTTGAAAAATACTGAAGAAGTAGAAAAAAATATGCATTTTTTTGGTGCTTATGAAATGCAGTTGTCTTTATTGTATTCAGTTTTTTTTCCAATAGATGAATACAATAAAAGATATGAATATATAGAGTGATAGAGAATTTGAAGCGCTATCAGATCATATAAATAATTTTATAAAAAATTATTGTTATAATAATAATAATAAACTCAAAAGAAAGAATGAAATAGTACCACAAAAATGTAGTCCATGGGAATCTAATTGAGGGTGTATTCATTACCCTCAGATTATTTTCCAGCAAAGAAATGCAAGAAAAAAGATAATTATACAGGGTAAGAAAGAACTCCGATGGCTATTATAATATATAATTAGTTTTCTAAAAATGCGTTTTCTATATATGATATGTTAGAAATATGGATTACAGAGATTTTTTCTAGAAGTATATAAGGTGTGGGCACTTCAAACTTTAAGTAAATTTTTTCTCGTCCTTTTCCATATAGTATGATAGAGTGTGAGCTATGGATTATGACAAACTATTTTTTAGCCTCAGCTAACGCATTCTTTAGGAAGAAGAAAAACCGAAAACTTGGAAGAGGTCGTTTTTCTAAAAAAAAAATCTTTACAAAACATGCAAAGTTTTTCTACCCACTTCTACTTGCTGGCTTCTAAAAATAGTTTTTCTCAGATTTAGCATACAAAACTGTATAGGGACAAGATGTTAAATCAACTTCAATCCCAAAAGTCTTCTGCTGATAGCGCTCGAACCGCGCCAATTTCAATAAGGTATATTTGATGAAAATTTCAGTCATCAGTTCAGGAGAAAACTGGGACAAGTCTGAAGTCATCGCAAATGATAGAATTATACCCTAGTCGACTCAGTTCTTGATGCTATTCCCTAATACGGTAGTTTTATTAGATAAAATATACATGTTGATAAACAAAGTTGGGAATTATGGGCCAAATTCTAGGAATTCTGTCTAACATTTAGGAAAAATAAATTTTCTCAGCAACAAAGTAATATAGAACATAAATCATACATACTTTTACAATTGTTGGCATGACGAATTGAATGCGATAAAGTATTTGGCTTTCTTGCTTAATTAGAAAAACTAGATGGGTTTAAAAAAACGACCTATGCCTGGTGCAATCGGCGCCGTTCGAGCTGCTACCAACAGAAGACTTTTGGGATTAAAGTTGATTTAACATCTGGTCCCTACTCAGTTTTGTATACTGAATCTGAAAAAACTATTCTTAGAGCTAGCAAGAAGAAGTGGGTAGAAAAACTTAGCATGTTTTGAAAAGATGTTTTTTTTTAGAAAACCGATGTCTTCCAGGGTTTTTGTTTTTTTTCCGCCTAAAGAATGCGTTCGCTGAGGCTAAAAAATAGTTTGTCATAATCAACAGCTCACACTCTATCAAACTACATAGAAAAGGACGAGAAAAAAATTTACTTAAATTCTCAAGTGTCTGCACCTTGTACAATGTTTGAAAAGGAAAAACAAGAAAGTACTTGAAAATGGTCATATGAATGAATAACAGAAGAACAAAGAATATAAAACACACGCAAAGAAAGAGAAAGAAGGTCTACCAATATAGCAGATCATGCAGGAAACATGTGGAAGAAATATGAGACAGTTTAAGCACTAGAAGAGGACCGTAGAAAATAGCAATCTAACCAACAAATGGTGCTCAATATGAATAACTTGAAATAATAAAAAATGAATGAATGCTAGAACAGAGAATACTTGTTTATTTCACATACACGTTCATATGAATTCAAAACGAACACTATTATTTGTCAAAGACATTCTCGCTCAAGGGGAAAAAGCGCGACTCCAGGAGTGTGTACTCTACAGTAATCCACTAGTACTTCACCCGTACTCCATTTTTTTTTGGAGTAGTGGAGCCTCACCTTTTCTCCACTATTCTATCTACACTTGAAGTAGACTTAGGATTACCAAAACGAAATAAAGATTTTTGTCTTAATGGATTATATATATTTGGATATGGGAGCCGCGGTACGAAGCGAAACCTGTTTGTCGACTGCAAATGTTCGAAATAGCACGATGGCGTCTGTCACATAGTAATTATCGTTCAGCTTCAAGCTGCCGTTTGGGACACTATGCTCAGAGATAAAAGCCATGACTTACGAAAGGAGAGATCTTCATCAGACGAAACTGTGCATAGCAAGTTTTCTCACCTTTTGAACATTAAATATCGCACTGTGTAGCTTTGGTAAAAGAGAATAAACATAGAATCTTCAAGTCTTCTGAAATTAAATCTGCCTACCAGAACAACCCTGAGAACGTAATTTCTCTTGTACTGAATTAATGCAACGCTATGTTATCAAAGAAATTTGAAAAGAATTACTTTGCACTTTTGCATTAATCCCAGTTAATCATGAAATTTTTTTATATGGAAAGGACGTCGTATCGCTTGAGCAGCGTGCCCAAATAGGTTGTAATGTGGTAAATCCGGTAGGAGCGCTAGGTCATCTTGCGATAGATGTCTATGCTTCCGGAATTCAAGCAGCTAAATAATTCAACTTATCGTCGATGGGATTTTAATCGTTTCAGATGTTCTAAAATCATGATCTATTTACGTTCAGCATAATAGCTCTAAAAAAAATAAAATAAAAAACAGACGGTAGGAAAAATAGGCCACTACTAATTCTTACATCCGAGCACATCCAAAGCGTTTCCATTCTATGTGAAATAAAAAAAAGAAAATTGATTCAGTTAGCCACATAGAGAAATTGATGCTGTAGAGCATTCCATATGCCATATAAAGCCAGCCTCAGTGTAACTGAAGAGTGTGTACCAATTCTGTAATTGATAGAAAGTATTTTTATACTAAAGTAGACGAAATTAGAAACAAGATTTTATATAAAAACTGAGTGTTGTGTAACACTTTTCTTTTTATATATAGAATAAAGATAAAGTCGAACGTAAATAGTCACGATTTTTCCTGGAAATGGTAATAGAATGTGTTACATGAGGAATAAATTAGAGCGACATTTTAAAAAATAATAAAATACACGTCAAGTAGCTTGAGATTAGATGGATCGAATCAGTTAATGAATCCCAGCTAATTTTTCTGCACCTCTCAGAAGTGCACTTTTATCTTTTTTCTTCATCAAACGATATAGCTTCAATAAATGGTATTCCTCTTCGTCTTGCGCCGTACGGATATGACGATCAATATATTCTTCAAATTCTTTGCTACGTGAATCTGTTGTATCAACAAGGTCGTGTGCATTATGAGTTTCTCCCTCGTGATAGCTATCACCAATATCCATACTGTTACTGTTGTCATTTGCGAACTTTGTTTCATGCTCAGCTGCTGTATAGGTTGATGACGCTCGGTGCTCAAGCTTTTGTGAGGGACGATCGACTACTTCTTCGGTTGTTGTTTTATGGCAAATACCAGAAGCGCTTTTCAGGGATGACTGATGAAGACTGTGATTAGCGGTAATTGCTGTCGTAGGTGATTGATGAAGTCTAGTCGACTTGGCAAAAGATTCTTCGCTTCTCTTCCCTTTCAGTTGTACGTTCAGTTGGGGCGACTGCCGATTTGCTAATGCATCACAAACGGCTACAACTTGCTCTAAAAATTCATTCGCTTGATGTTTGACACCTGTAGATTTCAATTGTTTGATATCAGTCTCTAAATAGTCAATAAACAAATAAAATTCTTCGGCAATATTGAATTCAGCACATGTTTTAATCAGATGTTCAGCATGGCGTTGAATTTCCGCTAACTGATTTTGTAATTTTTTTCCTATAGCAGCTTTTGATTTAAGTGCCTGTTCTTCTTCAAGAGCCTTCAGAAGTTGCTGTTGAGTGCGATCAGTTTGTTTGATTAGTTTTCGTGCGTGATAATGTTGTTTGACTGTGCACTTTCCGGGGCACTTTCTACAATACCCCACATCGCTGAATGCTATACAGGTAGATAGAGTACTATGGCCTTGTTCTGACAACTCATTCAGAGTACACTTTTCATGACACACACAATGACAATTCGAACATAGTGTATTATGATAATTGACTGGTGTCGTTGTATAAGCTTGCTGGAGGTTATTCAATGCTGCTTTTGTTTCTAAAGCATCGTCCAATGTTTGTAATTCTTTAATTATCAAACGTGATTCATGCAATAAACTTCTCAATTCGTTTTTTTCACTGTCCATATCAATAAACGCCTGAGTTGACAGAGGAGGAAGAGTATACAATAAACCAATCACCTCGTTCAATGTATCCATCGACTGCTTCCAATCATCTTCTAGCCGTTGTTTGAATTGGCTGTGGACCTTCTTAGGATTATTTGAGAATGCTGAATTTTGCATATAGAAAGTTTTAACTGTTGATGGTAGACCTATGGTTTCCGGTTCAAAGTTAAATGTGTAACGATTACAATTTGTTAGGATGACGATCACATTATCCAAGACAACATTTGGAAGCCAATGACGAAATTGCTGCAGGACGTATTCGATGTTGAACGTTAAACGTGGTTGTGTCCCATTGATTATGAGAAGAATAGCCGTAAGTGTTTCCATTTGCTGTACGAGATCAAAGATTCGTTTAATATTTTGTCTATCATATTTCATTCCACGCGTATCGCCAACACCAGGTGTATCGATGAAACAAAATTGAGTCGAATCGTCATTTTGACACTCTTCATATACATATTCATTACAGTCGAGTGTTTTACTTTGTGTTTTATTACTGATGTTGTGTTCATGAGACTTGAATTCCTTTTCAGTAGCTGGATAAAATTCAGTAGGTATAGCAATTTTCATATCGTCTAATGTTCCTTGACGAAAATAGTTTGTGATATAATTGATTATCGTGCTCTTTCCTAAAAACAGAAGCGAAAAAGAATTATATGACAGCAAGAACACTCTTAACAGCCTTCAGAACTTCCCAAGATCCTATGGATACGAATTGATCTAATGAGGAATCCTTTCAGTCTGTATATCTTCAGATGAGCGAACCCATAAAAAATCGCAGCCAAGGAAACTGCTAGTTCTTTTAATCTAGAGTTTTCGTGATAATGAACTCTGATCGTGTATTGAACTGAAAGAGTGCGGATAAAATTGTTAATTGACATGCTACAACGCCATCAAGAAATTTTTAAATAATAACGGCATCATTATTGAAACACCAAAAGATTTTATGAGTCACTGACGCCGTTATCGATCAGAAAAGCTTTTGTTAGAAACTCCCTTCTTGTAATAAGTTTCAACTGATATTCTTGCCGATGTCGTCGAAGACGGAAAGTTTTTATAACTCATATGCCGTGATCGTCGATGGGAAAAGCGGTTTTATCCGCCGTCGCTGATTTGTTTATTGGCTAACATTTGTAACCAATGGGAGTATAAGAGAGTGATAAAATTTCCATTTATAGGCAGCTGCATGGCGAAGTTTTTTGCATTTAATGGGTGTGTGTGTTAACGGCGACCAGCACATTGTTACATATCTTCCACCGCTGTCCTCTAAGTTACAGCGTTGGTCCTGAGTTTTTTGCTCCTTATCTTTGTGGTTATGATCTGTGGCTTTTACTTGTTGTTTTTAGTAACGTTCGGATTAGTCATGAATACAGTGGACGGCAGGCATCCCTGAAGTTTTTTCCTATCTTTTATGCCTTTTTAAAAAAGATAATTTAAATATGACTATAATACAGGCAACTATTCAACGACAAGTGACAGAGTCCTGCGATTTTCACCATCAAAGGAGCACTTGTGGGAAAATTGTACATAGAAAGTTTTTACAAAATGTTTTAAATTCGTTTTAGTGAGTCATAGGTTGGAAAGCATTCAATTTTTGGGAAAAATGACAAGGGTGGAGTATATAAGAGCATAAATTGATCCACCGGATTTTTCTTGACAGATCATTCTTGGAACTATATAAATCAATAGGTTTCACCATGGTGAACATGTTGGTCCTATTTCTGATATATTTTGATGGTATTTCCAAGAGTCACTCTAAGTCACCTTTGTATAGCATATTTCTGTCTTTTTTTACAATATCTGCCTTTCAGATCAGAGACGAAATCGAACCGAGTTTTCCGGGATCGAGTTCGGTTTGATTCGAGTACATTTCTGGGAAATTAGTTCAGGTTCGGTTCGGTTCCGGTTCAATTTTCGCAAACCAGATTGCGTACGGCGCAGTTCGGTTTGTCTTCAAAAATTAACTCGGATACGGTTCGATTCTAGTAGAATTAGTCCTCCCTGATCAATCCTGAACAGAAGTCAAACTTTGAATCTCAAAAGATTAGATGTGCACATTAGAGTTGATATTTCATGAATTAATAGTAATTAATATAACTGTGTATTACAACTAAATCTTTGGTATTAATACTGAAAAATCAGTAGGTTTTTGCGCTGAGGTTAGTCATACAACTACCGACGATTATCCATCCCAAAATAAAAAAGTGGCGAAATTTAAGGGAAAAAAGAATAAAAGAATTAAGCTATATAAAAATGGCACATCTTCGTAAATATAATCAGTATAACTGTTATGAGGAGAAAACAATGCTACATTGTACGAAGATTAATTAAACATGTGAAACATTGAATAAAAGCTCATTTTATCTTCACCGACAGCATCACTTTCTTATAAAATCGATGATAGCACAGTCACTCACGCTTCATTTAGCATTTGATTGCGTTCAGATATCTTTTCGAAAATCAGTTTGGGTTCGGATCGGTTCGTTTTCGGTCTCTGATTGACACTACAAATGAAACCTTAACACTCTATCGTCTACAATTATTTAACCTTTTATCGTACAGATACCATTGGACTGAACACTTTTGCGGCTAAAACGTTATGAAGACAGTATGTCTTTGAAGGCATTGTACCACTACAGCTAGTTATATGTGTAATTATTTGCAACTTACCACTCCCAGTTTCACCAATAATAACAACATTTACTTTTTTGAAATTTGATGTAGTCATTCGAAAGTACAACGTCGATACAGATCTAGAATTAATCACTAATTATTTTTAAAACAACAAAAACATAGTTATCTTTTGTAGAATCCGAGAACAACAATGAAGCCTAACACAGAAAATAAATACTGACAAGGAGGAACAAACTGATTTCTGTTTTCTAAGTGATTTCTAGTGATTTCCATTGGTGGAAATCACAATTTGTCTACTCATCTTAAATCAGCAGAATTCATTGGAAACGCTTAGGAATTAAAGAAAATCGCAAGAAATTATAAAAAATTAAGAATAACCACTAGGAATTATGAGAATTATCGAAAATTAAGAAAATTAGTAAAAATCATTAGAAATCGATAGAAATCTGAGTTTTTGATTTTAAACTTATTATTAGTGATTTTTTTGTGATCTATAATGATTTCCAGTAATTTGAGATGATTTCTAATGGTTTCATATAGATTCTGATAATTTCCAACACTTTTTTTTAGTATACCCAGTTATAATTTAAATCCTTAACACTTTGCAACGATTTCGGATAGTTTCTAATGATTTCCAGTGATTTCTAGCAATAGAAATCAGTTTGTCGCCCCTTGAATACTAACAGATCAGGGATGAAAAAATTGATATGAAGTTTTCTTAACGTGCTTAACATTATGAAAGGTGTATAGCATACCGCCGAAAGACGCTTCGAATGCCGCACAATTTATCGAAATGTCTAAAGAGAAAAGTCACTAAAGTTTCTAAAGTATCGCTTTGCAAAGTGACTATTTAACGGTCTTCTGACTCGTTGAAAGAAGTAAAACAATAAAATAACGATCTTATGTTCAACGCAAAAGGTTCAGAATAACGTTAACTCAATAGTTTGATGGGAGTCATAGAAGTTCTGTGGCTCATTCTATATACATGTAACAAACCAAAATATTTTGCTACAATTTAATTTCAAGTTTACTTCAAAGTATTATTTTTCTACAAGAGACTACGAAAAAACGATGATTTATGTACCCACAAACAGAGTGTACCGGTCAAATACGGTATTTTTTCATGTATCCGGTTAAAAATCGTTTAGAAAATCAAATATTCATGAAAAGATACGCGGCTGTCTGCTGTGGAGTCTGTAGATGGCGCCACCATAAGTGCTAAAAGCTTTCGAGCGCAAATTTCGTTCACGAACAGGGAATGAATAGAAAATAAATAGTTCAATATGGTACGGGCCCAGGTTGCAATTTGGCTGTAATATCGACATATTACTATAATTTTTCTGCAAGTTTCTGCTTTTATGAGACACGATTTAAAACAAATGTTGAAGTGTATAGGGTAGAAATTTGGATCCACCCTCGTCTTCTCCTCCCACACACCGTAAGGGACATCTTAGCAACGCTTTTTTTCCATTGTAGTTGGTAACAGACCCTTTACAACGTCCCTCCTTCTTCCTAGTCACAGACCGTGACAGACACTTAGTTTTGCAGCTTCCTGCTTACGAATCATAAGGTAGATGCTCAGAAAAGTGAATTATTCTGTAGGATTAGTATCAAATACAACTGAATTTACGATATCTGTTATTGAGCTTCTCTCACACGTACAAAAATATATTACGATTAACATCTTTCATAACCGACATAAATTAACAGCATGTAGCAATTCAGAACCTAAAAATATATCGGTACCTTTCCTCATTTATAATGTACACAGCCCCATCGTGTTTCTTATTTCAATTCTTCAGGGATTGTGCTAACAGCTTTTTCGAGAAAAGTAAAGCGTCGAATTTTGGTCTGAAACATTCTCCACTGCAAGTTTTTAATCAGACTAGTTTGCGTAGAAAGTTTCACGATTTCTGAACAAAGTATGCCCTAGACACTTGTATGTTAGTAAAAAGACACTTTATATAGCTTCTGTACCGTGCATGGATATTTTGAAGAAAGCATATCTCGTAAGTGCTTTGTTTAGAGGTTCCGAAATTTTCTATGCAACTTAGTCTAATTAATATCTTGTTGTGACAACGTTTTGAACCAAAATTCAAAAGTTTGATTTTCTCGAAAAAGTAGAGTTTAGCAAAAAATTATAGTAATATGTTGATATTTTAGCCAAATTGCAACTGGCGCCCATATCATCTTCAGCTTTTTTTTATCTATTCATTTCGTACTTGTGAACAAAATTTGGACCGAAAAGCTTTTTAGCACCTGAAGTAGTTTCCCTGTAAGATTTTTTTTTTAAAGTGTTCAAAATAACTTATGTCCAGCTTCGGGCTTAAAATTTCATATGCACATGAATGGAGATGCAGTGAAGGATCGAGAAATATTTTCCGTTAGAAAATGACTGAAGCCAATGCTGATTCGATCACTCTGTCGGTTTTTTCAAAAATATCGATAAATGACAAAGGTTTGAGAAATTTTCGTTTTGACTGCGAATAGAGTTCCGTGAATTCTGGTGTGACCAAGTTAAACCTAGATTAAGAACTAAGACTTGTATAACATTCTTAAGAATCACAACAGTATTCTATATTTTGATTACGAAACTCACGAAAAGTAAAATATTGTTTCAAAGCGGTTTTCTTAACTTTTTACAAAACCAAATTCCCCACTCTACTGGCGTAGAGTAGATTGAGAAATGCACTCTTTCGTCGTTAGTAACACTCAATCTAGCATAAAAACGGAACCGATTCTTACTATATTTTTTTTCTATTTGTCGTTTTTGTATAATGAAAGTGAATGAGGCAATGTGGAAAAAGCTCATGCCGAGCCATTCGAATGGATTGGAATGGACTGGAATGGATCGGAATAGACTAGAATGGATCGAAATGGACTGGAATGGATTAGAATGGATCGAAATGCCCGAATGTAGTTTTTCCGCTTTGAAATGAGGTACGGAGGATGCGCCTAACTGAAAAAAGTGATAACAGTAAACATAGAAAACAACCCAAGTGAACCAGGCCTGGCCGTAAACAGGTGTATACCAATCAATTACGATGGAAAATGACAGGCATATACAATGCTTTACGGCATATTATGATCATAGTAAACAATGACCGTAAAAATGCGCCGTTTTCGACTACCGTAATGATACGGCGATTGTAAACGGTGTGATTTACGATTATCATTTTTTATCATAAGTGTTCGTAAACAGTCGTTAACGTTAGCAACCTGCTCTCGTTAAATATAGCGGTGGGGTCAGGACAGCAGCTCTAGAAGGACTGAGTGTCTTGGTATTTTTTTCGAACGTATCAAAGTAGCGCAAGTTTCCAGTAAAAGCTTATGACAGAACCACAAACAGCAATATAACAAGATAACAACTTAGTCCATCTCTTTACTTTTTTCGTCCACACCCTTAGTATGAAACCCATCTTAATCTGTTCTATCATCCTTACTCTCACTCTCGACAGTTCGGCAAGACTTGAAGCAACTACTGAGAAAAATGAATTTTTCGATAAAGGTTTTTCAAAGCTTTTTTCGATGGTGTTTTCAGATAAGGTGATATTTAGTTACGAATACTGGGAGTTTAGTAGAGCAGGCTTTTAACCCCTTAACTGTTAAATTTGTTTTTGAAACTGCCAAGTAAAATTTTTGCAAAATAGCTTTTATAAACTCACAGATACTTAAATATAGTAGAAGCGTTTGAGGACATATATGTTTCACTGTTTTATATATATATATATGTGCACACATATTTATCCTGTTTTTGTTCGTATTCTTTTGTTCGTTCTGTTATTATCTCTTGTTCTCTTGAAACTATTCTTTTTCAACCTGTATTTCGTGGCTAGTCCAGTTCCTAATAAACTAAACTCACGTTCAGTAACTACCACAAAATACATTTATATATATGTAAACGATTGTGTGTTTGAATTCATTACGATTGATTAAAGAGGGAGTAGCAACTACCCTAAAAATGGCACGCTTAATAGAGTAGCAACAATCAGTTCACGGGTAGTATTTAAAAAGTAGATACACACTGAATATGAATTATGGTAAGATACGGGCAATGCAAAAACCAAGTAAAATTTTTTTCTCCGCTTCTTTCAAACAAGGTTCGATGCAGCGCGATCTGTTGATCACGAATCACTAGGTCTAAGCGTTTAAAAAGATTCTTTTCTGGTAAAAACCATCAAAAATTTGAAGCATACAGTTTTGCTCAAAAGCCAAGTTTTGCTCAAAATCTTCGAAATCCTCTCGTTTTTTTCTTATTAGCTTCTGAAAATATTTTTTTCGGATTCAGCGTCGAAAACTGATTCTGAAAACGATCTTAAATCGAAGTTGGCTCAAAAAATCTTTTCTTGATGGTGCACCAAACACCGACCACTGCAATATCGACAGATCCGTTTGGCAAACCTATCTAGTTTTTTCTGGTCGGAGATGGAACCTTCATTCTTATGCCATTCGAACCGCTAGTTCATGGGCAACAAAGATACGCATCTGTTTTTCTCAAAGTCTTTTTCCTTACTGAGAAAACTGATTTTCTCCAGATAGTGAACCCAAAAGGCCATATTTCTACCGGTAATGGTCGTTTTTCATAGCCAAAACTCAATTTTTATCAAATTATAATATCATATTCGGAGTCCATACATGTCAAACTTGAAACTTGAATTCAATTGAAATTTCAAGTTTCAACTTTCAAATGTGAAGCATAAATAGGAGATATAGAGATATATGAGATATAGAGATATAAGGGATGTAGGAGATATAAGAGATATAGCACAATAGAGTACTCATCAACAATTTCAACAACATCATCACATTCAATGCTTTGACACAGTCAATTTCCTATTCAGAAATACATTTTCATACCAGCAAAGCCGCAAAACTACGCACAGATTTTTCGGGAAATACACGCGAAAATATTCAAAATTAATATCTCGTGATACGTTCAATCTTCAACGCATCCTACTCTGTATCTCGATGTCTTCCCTAAAACACACAAAAGAGGACACACATGTTATCACGGCTAGTGCGAATCTCGCGAAAGAACTGACCGAAGAAGCGACTTACAGATACTAACACACACACACATCATTGCAGCTGCTGTTGCTGTCACGAAAGGACTGACCGAAGAAGCGACTTTCAGAAACCAACACGCATACATCATTGCAGCTGGTGTGGGTGTCACGAAAGGACTGACCAAAGAAGCTTGAAACTTCAATTGAATTTAACTTTCAAGTTTGACATTACTGAAGCGGGTGATACTACAAGAGTATAAGACTAGAGGGAGGTACTCTACAAAGGTTTAAGGCTAGAAGGTCTATCTACATATATATAGCGAAATGTCTGATTGTCTATTACCAGATGGAGGTTAAACTACACATGTGAAGCTTTATAGGAAAGAGCAGCTGTGCAGTATGCACGCGATCTCGCTTATTTATATATATAATGTTCAGTGTCTGTCTGTCTGTGCCGGGTCAAAGGTTAAAGGTCAAATAAGGCTACAACAGGTGATGCTATAAGAGGGTAAGGCTATAAAGGCGTAAGACAATAACGGAGTAAGGCTATAAGACAGTAAGGTCATAAGGGAGTAAGACTATACACGAGTAAGACAACAAGGGGATCAGGCTATAAGGGGTGAGTTTATAAGGGGAAGAAGGCTATAAGGGGTAAGACAATAACGAGGTAAGGCTATAAAGGGGTAAAGCAATAAGTGGTGAAGGTAATAAGGGGTAGGGCTATAAGGGGTAGGACTATAAGGAGTAAGGCTATAAGAGGAAAGGCTATAAAGGGGTATGGCTATAAGGAAGTAAGACTATAAGGGAATAAGGCTATAAGGGAGTAAAGCTGTAAGGAAATAGGGCTAGAAGGGGGTAAGGTTATAAAGGGGTAAGACAAAAAGGAAGTAATGCTATAAGGGAATAAGGTTATAAGAGAATACATCCTATTCCGCAATGTTAAACATTCCGGAATCAGTTCCGCCCCCGGAACCAGTTCCATCCAATTCTGGGAACTCGATCATCATTCAATATAACAGATCTACTCGTCACTGACCAAGTTTCACCAAATGCCCGGAATTCCCAGAATTAAGTTCAGACTGAATTACCGCGCATTCCCAGCAATTCCGGAATTGGACGGGATTCCGTCCGATTCCGGAATTCCGGGAAATGCTTCCAATTCCGAAATTGGTGAGGATTCCATCTCTACTCAATTCCCGGAATTCCGGAATTCGACGGAATTTCTAGTAAGTCCATGAAATTCCGTGTAATTCCGTCTCTACTCAAATCCCGGAATTACTTCCCGCTCTCACCCTCACGCATAGTGTTGTGACTGAAGATTATTTTCTCGCATAAGTAAGGAATTTCGGTAAGGAATTCCGAAAATTGAGTCGAGAGGGAATCGCACGGAATTGGACGGAATTCCCGAGAATTCGTAGGTATATTGTCCGATTCCGGAATTGGTTTGGATTCCATCGCCACTCAATTCCTGGAACTCGGGAATCCGACGGAATTCCGTTCAATTCCGGAATTGCTGAAAATTCGGTTGAATTCCGTCTGGTTCCGGAATTGCTGGGAATTCGGAGTAATTCCGTCTGGACTAAGTTCCGGAAATTCCGAGAATTCCGGGAATTGACGGGAGTCGGTCAGTGACTAGTAGGTCTGGCATTGGGAATGACAGTCGAGTTCGCGGAATTGGATGGAACTGGTTTCAGATGCGGAACTGATTTCGCAATGTTCAACATTATGGAATAGGATGACTGCTCGGTTATAAGGGATAAGGCTATAAGGGAGCAAGGTAATAACGGGGTAGGACTATAAGGGACTACACTCTAAAAAAAAATCGGTTTTTTACCGAACCCCTGAAAAAGGTTCCGGAGATTTCTAAAAGCGTCCAAAGTCTCGAAAAGAGGATAAAAAAATCTACGAAACCTTTATAGGTTCTTACCATGTACCCAGGATAAGAGCCTTTTCCTGCGAAACCTTTTTTAAGTTCCGTATAGCAGAAAAAGGTTTTGTAGGAAAATACGAAACCTTTAGAGTTTCATATTAAACCCTAATAGTTTCATACTAAACCCTCATGATTTCCTCGAGTTTAATACGAAACTCTAAAGTTTTTGTATTTTCTTACGAAACCTTTTTCTGCTGTACGGAACTTAAAAAAAGGTTTCGCAGGAAAAGGTTCTTATCCTGGGTACACGGTAAGAACCTAAAAAGGTTTTGTAGATTTTTTTATCCTTTTTTCGAGACGTTGGACACCTTTGGACGCTTTTAGAAATCTCCGGAACCTTTTTCAGGGGTTCGGTAAAAAACCGATTTTTTTTAGAGTGTAAGGCTATAATGGATTAAAGCTATAAAGGGGAAGGCTATAACAAGATAAGGCTATAAAGGACGTGGGTGTGGGGTGTGGATGTAGATGAGGCTCTTTTATTCTTCTACACGCACACCCACACCCACGTCCCACACCCACACCCTCTACTTCTGTGAAACGCTACATAGACGTTTGTTGCAGCTTAGATGCCGAACTTTCTATGTTGAAGCGAATTTAAGACTCAGCAGATTGGTTCATAAGTAGGAAGAATACAATAATTAAATAAAGAAAATCAATAATAACATAACAGACCAAATAGGTCCTCATGGATGTGGGTGTAGTTTGCTGTGGATCAGTGTTCCTCTTCTTTTCATCCCTTCACATACCCACTCTCGCTTCGCTTCAATACGATAATCAACAACTCTCAGAAACTTTAAATGAAGAAAAACTTGAGAAAGGTTAATTTTCTAATTAAATTCCCATTGTGAAATACGCAAGAATTTGTAGGATAAATGAAGAAAGAAACAGAAATTAAACTACATTTACCCATGCCTCTCATAACAAGTGAACAAAGTAGGAGCATATTTATTGGAAAAAAAGAACACGTAACTAAGTTATTCGATTGTTATAAAATGCACGATGACTTTCAGAATGAATTAGTGATGAAAGAGAAAAATCAAGCAAAGCAAACCTGTTAGGTTTTCTCCGAAAAAATGACGAGCATTACTCGGAATAAATGACAGAGAAAAAGAAAGCGTTTTTTTTCATTCTGTTGCTGGTGTAAATCTCCAGCAACTATCGGAATGAGTAAAATAAGAAAGAAGTGAAGTAAACTAGCTTTCTTCGTTTTAATGTTAGGACTTTTCTCAGAAAAGTGACGAGTGCTACTCAGAATAATCAACTGAAACAAGAGACGGAAAATGTTTTTTTCATCATGTTACTTCCGTAAGATCTGCCATGACTATTGAAATAAGTAAAATAAAAAGGAAGTAAAGAAAACTAGTTTTTTCTGTTAAAAACAGCCAAATTATCGCTGCGATTAGCCAAAAAGCAGTAAAGTAAACTAGCTTCTGTTTTTCCGATAAAGTTAACGATCACTACGAACATAAATAAATGAGGGTGTGGGTGCAGGTGGGTGTGGATGTAGATGAGGCTCTTTTATTCTTCCACACTCACACACCCACCCACACCCACACCCC
>CAJNOP010002204.1:0-19330 GCA_905250075.1 Rotaria sp. Silwood1 | reverse complement strand
TGTGTACGTAGATATTTATCTAATTGTTCACGTGCAGTTTTATACTATCCATTTCGAATTGAATTTAAGATTAACTCTTGAAACATAAGTAAAAAAATTGTTTGCTTTAACAAATCGCTCAGCATCAAAATGATATAAAGGATGATTTTTTGTGTTTCATGATCATTATCAACATTATCATTAGATTTTTCTATCATATCAATAGCAGCGACATGTTTTGACCATTGTTCAGGGTGTGGGTGTGGATATTCTTTTCATATATACCCACACCCACACCCTCAAGATCCTCATCTGCTGTACACGCTACAATCCTGTCTGAGTTGTTTCACCTTAGGCTATTGTCTTATTTTATGCATTTGTATACAGCATGATCGTTAACATGTGTATACTACGAAGATGATCACAGATATCTTCAGTACCATTAAAAGACGATCGGAGCATGATGGTGGAGCAGTTATAAATAGTATAGCGTGATCATGCGGAAGGAGAATGACAAGAAGTAACGGCCCGAATAACAGCTGAGGACCGAGAGCTATGCGTCTGTCGAACTGTGTTGTATTGCTTTACCAACGAAATAACTTACGAGGGAAAATTCCCAACTGTCCAATCGCTTTTCGCTTGGTTCTATTGCCATTCGAACAGCCTTAGTGAGTAGTGAAAAAGCCTATTTTGGTTTGATTTTCTGATCTTCTGTTATCGACTTATGGACATTTTACTGGATTTGTGGCCTATGGACATGAGATTCCATAAGAACCTGAATGATTGAATTTCGAGCTGAAATTTTGTGCATAGACAGCTCTCATAGGCATTAGAAAATTTCCAAAGTTTGAGCCAGAACGAATGCATCGTTATCGAGATACTTAGATTTTAAAAAAAGTCTCTTTGCGACTATGTTTCAAAACAGGGATATTTTCGACACAAGCTAATATCTTGGTAAGGGTATGTTTGTCCTGGTTCAAACTTTGAGAATTTTCTAATGACTATGAGAGCTGTCTATGTACAAAATTTCAGCTCGAAATTCAATCATTCAGGTTCTTATGGAATCTCATGTCCATAGGCCAAAGATCCAGTAAATTAATGTCCATAAGTCAATAATAGAAGATCAGAAAATCAAACCAAAATAGGCTTTTTCACTACTCACTAAGGCTGATCGAATGGCAATAGAACCAAGCGAAAAGCGATTGGACAGTTGAGGATGTTCCCTCGTGAGCGATGAAAATGAATAAATTTGTAAAACTCGTAAAGAACTGTAAAATACACTAAATGACATGTAATTTAATATGAGAAACAAGTGAAATATGAAGTAAAACATGGCTTTTACCTTGAAAGACTATTCTACACAAAAAAAAAGTACATAAATTGAGTCTACTTTTCTATTCAAGTAATCGTTCAGTGATTCTGAGAATAAAACGACAGTTACAATTTTCTCTTCCTTTTATTTGAAAAGGATGAAAATTTCAAAATGTCACCATCCACGTGAAAGGGTTTTCTAGAGAGAATATGACTGTACATGTAATATCTATATGAAGCAAGAGAAAGCAGCATTCGTATTCACACACACAGATACAATCTCACAAGTACAAGCACATCTATAGCCACACCTGCATCAATATTTTCACTTCTATAACAAACAGCTTGATAGACAATTAGACAGGTTTTTTTTGTAACTTTCTATTTAAAACTGAAAGAAAGTGAACGTTTTCATATTTATATTGTTGCGTACTGCTCTGGACAGTCTTTTTGTAACTTTTTAATTTTTTCCAGAATAACTCTTCGATGTTCTGCATTTTCGACTCCATACTTCCTAAGTCCTTCATCATCAACTTGATTTAAAAGCCAATACCCATCTATGCTGAGTGTCTTGAAATAACTTATGTAAACCGTATACTCATCGCCTAATGATCGAAGCCACTCACACACATCATCGCAAGTATTCAAGTTCTTCAGAAAATAAAGTCCTAAAAAAAAAAAAGAACTAATTGTAACAAATTGCTAAATATCTTCTTTCCAAAGTCTATTTCAAGTCGAAGCATAGAAGTTCTTCGAGGGACATAACAAAGGAAAAACAGAAGAGGAGAATAGCATGGGACAATACAAGTACTGGGTATGCTCCTACTTCTTTCAGTGAAAATTTTCTCGATTCTATATAGTTAGAAAGCTAAAGTTCTTACGTTGAGATTGACTTTCGAGATCTTGGCGTTCTGCTGACTTTACACGAATAGTTCCAGAGTGTGGATGTGGATCGAGTTTCAAAGTGTCAGATATGTTGAGCCAAGAACGACTTCGAGATCGAGAATCTATCAGAGAGTGTGTGGGTGGTCCAAGCATTGAGTTGCATCCCAATCGTGCATCTAATTCTTTTGTTAATGAGTGCAATCCATAGTTTCTACTATTTTCTAACGCGGACAATTCATTTAGATTTGTATTCGATGTAAAAGGTGACTTATCAACAATCACAGAAGCTATCTCTGAAGTTTTTGATCCATCTGGTGACCAATTCGTTCCTTCATAAACGATCCACTTGCTCAAGCATTGAATAAAGTTTTTAGCGTATACTTCTTTTTTCCATTCTTCGGGTAGATTTTCATAACCATAATGAGCACCAGCTAATTGACCATAGATGGCTGCTGTTGTATCAGCATCATCACCAAGATTTACAGCTGCTAGAACACCATTTCGGAAAGAACCATTATCAGACCAAAAAGCCCATAAAGCAGCTTCGAGAGCATTGACAATATATCCTATACCTCGAATGCCTTTATCATATCCACCTTTCTGGTAAGAACCTTGAGCTATTTTTTCAATGTCTGGATGAAGGGATTTATTACCGAACCATTTTTTATGCTTTTCGTAAAAGTTTTTGTCAACTAGTTCCTCTTTTGTTGCTCCATTGACAGCAGCCACGATTAAAGCACCATAATAACGACAGGCATCATAGGCTTTTTCATCACCATGAGTAACCAATCCACTACGTCCTGAATACTGAACAGCACGAGTGGGACGTTTATAAAAGAATAGTGGCACAGGTGCAAGTCGCATTAAAGCTCCATTACCAGCCACACCTTCTTCACTACAATTCACATCGAATTTCTTCAAGAGAACATGATCTGAAAGAAAATCTATTTGATTAAGAGGGATTTGATGCTTTACGGCGAATTCTCTTTGGCGACGTTCAAATATACACAGTGATCGTTTGGTGGCGGTACCAATATCGAAACATCTTCCTGTAGAAGACATATATCCATCTCTGTACCACCATTTGTAACGAACTAGTTGATCATAAGGCACATAACCTTGACGAGCTACCAATGAATTTGCAAGACAAAGAGCCATAGATGTATCGTCGGTGAACTAAAACAGTCATATATTATACCATAAATCTGAAAGACAATACTTTGCAGTTGATAGTTCTGTATTTTTTTTGAATATTCATAAGTCTGTTTCACTTTTCACTAATAGTCATTCCCTTATCCGTTGACAATTTGGAAATTAATTTCTTCTTAGAAATTTTCTTTGCATATGGTTCAGTACAATGTTATATCTAATTTATTATCCCTATTCAAACACTCATAGTAATTTTTCACTATTACACGAACGCTTGACATCAAGTTCCTACATTCAATGCCTGATCAATATACTGTACTATTGACATGAAACAACCACTTTCTGTTATTACGCTAACATACAAAAAGAACACTCTAAATTTTTTCTTAGTATGAAAATAGTTTTACAGGATAAATAAAAAATGAGAGATGCAAGAAAGATCTCCTGCTTTTTTCATGAATAGCGTTTCTCAAATTGCTATATCCACTTCCTGTCCACGCATTTAGCACAGAACTCATGATTTAGTCTTGATCTGAACTTTCTCAAATGTTAATCGAAGAAAAGAGAAAAAAATTGATATGAGTATAATATTACCTGTCCTTTTTCGAGACCCCAAGTTCCACCCCCTTTGAGATCGACCACTGGGTTTTCGACGAGGTATTGTCGTGGTCGAAATTCGACATGAGCACCAAGAGCATCACCCAATGCCATTCCAATCATCGAACCATGAATGCGATCCAGCATAGCTTCATCGATAGGGCTAGGAGGATCTTTCATATCTTTTTCGAGTTCATGTGGTCTTTTAATCGTTTCATTCCGGTTGCACTGATTATCGAGCCATGGTTTGTCTAAAGATATACATGTGTATACAATGAGCTACATACTTCACGTGTCCAGTAGAAAATTTTTTCCAGCATTAACATGAAAGATTTCATTTTCTTTTTCGCTTAGGAGATCTCCATATCTTACCTGTTTTAAATTGACATGCAGGATGTCTTTGTGTTTGTGCAGGGGTTTCTAAAAGGTAACTAGATAAAATTAGCATTATAACAATGACAACTATTAAATTGAAATCATCGATTGATCAAGACAGAAAAAAAAGAAGTATGAAAAAATGATATATACTTATATTGCGGATGAGTATTGATGAGTTTGATCTTGTCATAATTTGAAGTTTTCTACGGTTCTAATCTTATCATCACTAGTGCCAAAAATAACATAAACATGAAGGGGAAGTTTATTTTTCTCTGTTTTTTACCACTAGGAGTCTCAGTTTACTTTGTGAATTTGCAAAAAGTCTCTCGGAACTTCTAAGAACAACTCTATATACGATTCGCTACAATCACAATGAAAAACTCAATTAGCATCCAAGTAAAATATAGAGGTGGATGTCTATGGTATTTCATGGTAAAGTTTCTTTCACATACATGTAAATGAAAAAAAAAGTTTTTATTCGGCAATAAATTCGAATCCTGGCTCATATGCAACGTTGATGAAAAAAAAACCTATTACCTTTGGATTTTTTATGTCGATGCATCGTGATTATAAAAAAGCGTGTAGATTATGTTTAGAGAAAGAATGTTTTATACTCTATATTTATAACGAGTATGCAGTCGAACTATGCTGTCTCTCTCCTTTTCTTTTCCTTGCTTTGCACGACAGAACGAACGTGTATTAAGAAACGAGCATCTTCAAACGAAGTAAAGAAAAAAACAGATATAAAAAAAATACAAATATTATACACTTATGTTGTTTTGAAGAAGGACGATAAAATGCTTCACTTGCCACCTTTACATAAATAAAAAGTGAGAGAAAATAGAGAAGAACAAACAAAAACAGTTTCTTTCTTACTATTCTATGAAGTTATTTTAAAGAATACAGAAGTATCAATAAGATCACTATCGCATATATAAAAAAAAACAACTATATTTTACTAGTATCTTCAAATTTTCTATGAAAATATATAAGTTTCGAATATTTTACAACTATAGTTTTGACTTATCAAAATATCTTTTCTTATTGCGGCTTGTCCAAGCGTGAAGGAATCACGTTTTTTTCCTCGTGTCTTTGTAATATCTAAACGAAATGAAATAGGATAAGGCTTAAAATATTCACAGGCTATGTAAGTTGAGTTCCTCTACGCATGCTGAAAGTTTCATAGGATTTCAAGTTTTAGTGTTTGTTTTATGACTGACACATAGGTACGTTACGGAATCACACAAAATGGACTTTGATTTTGAGTGCTGTTCAAAGAGTAAAAAAACTTAGCTCAACTATAAATGTAGTGGCAAAACTCTCTCTACAAGAGTTGCAGCTAAGATGCCTAGCTATATAAAAAAACAAAAAAAAAATTGCAAAATATGCATTGCTGATTTTCTGTGCAGAAAAAGGTGTCGTGACGGAATCACATTTTTCGTGACGGAATCACGTTTGAGAAATGATCATGTTTTCTATCTTTCATTTTCTTTAAAAATTTAAAGATAGTTTCTTAGAATAAACAATCTGTTGTCATACGTTTAAAATCAATGAAGAAAAATTTTCGGTCACGATTGTTATAGCATACAAATCCTTTTTTTTTGAAAACGTCAAAATATGTTAGATATAGCCATCTAACGAGGGAAGGTTTTCAACTGTCAAATTGCTTTGAGTCCAGATTCTATGCATAAAATAGACTCTAATGAGATATGAAAAACTCCAAATGAATAAGTCCTCTTAGACCTTCTGTCCGGAGTTATAGGCATTTTACTGGAATTTCGCCTATCGCATGATATACACCAACAAATCGAATGACGGTGTTTCGATCTAAGATTTTGCCCATAGACAGATCTATTGGTCAGTAGAATGTTCTGAAGATTTCAGCTCAAAAGAATGTTTTCTCAAAACATCAAGATCTCAAAAATCATCCATAGCTTACAAATGATGCTAGAATTTTCCGTTTTTTTGAAACTTTAATATTTCGAGAAGAAAACATTCTTTTGAGCTGAAATCTTCAGAACATTCTACTGACCAATAGATCTGTCTATGGGCAAAATCTTAGATCGAAACACCGTCATTCGATTTGTTGGTGTATATCATGCGATAGGCGAAATTCCAGTAAAATGCCTATAACTCCGGACAGAAGGTCTAAGAGGACTTATTCATTTGGAGTTTTTCATATCTCATTAGAGTCTATTTTATGCATAGAATCCGGACTCAAAAGCAACTTGACCGTTGAAAATATTTCCTCGTGAGTTAATCCAAATGTTGCTGGATACCTATATTACAATGTCTGTATCTCCATAATTATTCATTCATTTGAGCTGATATTTTTAGTTTCTACCTAACTTTTCTAGGTCTATCTACTATGAAAATATCAGGCAAACTCATGGGAACGATTCAGCAAAGTTGTGCTAGGACCGGTCACTATTTACGCTAATGTCCTTCAAATCACTTATATGATAGAAAATACATGGAATCACTATAAAGCATCTATTAAATTAGCTAATCGGGCTCTAACATTGCTTCTACACATTCTCATATCTGCTCAGCATCATAACTGCAGAAAAAGATAATATTTCAAAGTTTTGTGGGAAAACTTAATCATTCGATGGTGATTCCGTCACGGCTCTCTTCAGCTGCCAAAATGCTTATAAGAACACTCAATTCGTTGGTTGGATAGAGCGTAAAAACTGTATTTAGAGCACTGCTTTTTGAAGTAAAAAAACAATTACTCTTGGCTAGAAATGAATTATAAGGAATTTTCGTGATGGAATCACCTTCACCAATGGATTACATTTACAAACGTAAATAAATTTCTAAAGAAACGCAGAATGATAGATCCCTTATCATCATTGTACAGAGCTTTGAAAACATTATTAATTGATGTGAGAGCTTTCGAAAAGGACAGATTTATATATATGAAAAACTCGAAAATAAGAAATCATAATAAATATTGATTTTTATCTCTTGCACGACACCTCGCTTTCCTAGTGCTTTTTATTCCCAGAATTAGCATAAATATGTAAAGAAATATGTATTTCTATATGTTATCGGTATCGTTCTACACGATGGTCATATTGGTTTTGGCAGATTGAGTAGGTCAACTTCGCCCACCAAGGTATACCGTTACGTGGACAGGCCGATTGCTACTTAAAAGGTTTTTCACAGATAATTTACGGATTTTTGACTTCATGTTTATTGTGGATTTATTCGATGAACACAAATTCAACGAGATATTCCTTACCAGCAATCAGTGAACAAACTTCAAGGAGTAAAGAATTTGTTTGTAAGATAGAGATAGCAAATTCTTGGAGGATTCTGACTGTTTGAGAGATCAATTAATGTATTCAAAGAATTCTCATGTTGTCGTTAAAGTTGAAGACATCATTGAAGAATTTGAAAAAGATAATAATACTGAGTATCAAGATATTCTGATTAGGAGAGTCAGTAAGGCTTGTCTCTTTACTAACATATATATCCATACACACAACTCTCAGAAATCTTTTTTTGTCAGTGGTTCATGAAGACAAAATTTGGACATTACCATTAATGACCACAAATTGGACAATGGATTCGATCTGCTTGTCTGTCCGTACTGTCTCCATATAATGAAAACCAACAGTTTCCGCTATCTTGCGTATCTGATCATAAAAGTGTAAATGAGTGAAAGTGAACAGAAGGTCTATATCTAAGCTCATTTTCAAGAATGGCATCATTCAATGCTAGGAAGAAGTAGCTTTGAAAAAGAATAACTCAGAGTAATAAGGATATTAAAGAGATTAGAAAACGGTAAAGACCAAGCGGTGTCATTTCAAGTTAATCATAAACTTTTCATTCGTTATCATATTTGTTTCTAAAGAATTATTGAACAATCACGTATACTCTTGAAAAGTAACCCAGGTTAAAAAATCCAAAACAGTATTAATGACTTTTCTCGTTGAGAATGTTGTTGATTAGTTTGAAAAATTGAAGATTTCTAGTATCAGCCACCAATGTACTGAAATCAAGTTTATTCTGCATAGAAACGAAAGCTAAGTGTACTGAAGGTGAAGTATAAACAAGACTGTCAGTAAGACCTAATAATGAAAAGGATTATATTAGCTCACACAGCATTGACATCATCATCAAACCATTGCTGTTAATGACCGATGACACTTGAATCAGCAATAATAGTTCAGTTTTCTATACAAGAACTAATACTTATGTGTTTTACGTCGATTTAATCAAGGAAAATATGTTGAATGTATTTTTTGAAAGTCTTCTAAAGTGAATAAGAAATATTAGTAAAATGAAGTATCCCGTGAGACTTCACTATGATGACCGGGTGTAGGTGAGTATAGATGGATTTGTAATGGGGTAAGTGTGATAAGTACGTTAACAAAGGTCTTAGGAAACTAACATCCACATCCCAAGCATCAAGCTAATTCCAGATACTCATGAATGTTGCTTTCTGATTGGTTGGACATACATAGTGTCTAGCATTTTGTTCACCAGGAGTTTTCTTTCACAAACGAGGAAAATTCTTTGTTTTGTCTGTCGAGATTTCTTATCATTCGCTAGGAAGCATTTCGATGGTTTTTGTTCGAATCCTCAATCTAACCTATGTCATTAGAACTTTTTGTTTGCGTAATCGTTAGTTTCTTGGAAGAAAAGTTGTGACGGTTATTTCTGATATTTTTCATCGTTTATCCGTGTAGTTTTATTATTTGATCTGGAACTTCAGCTTTTTCACATTTATTCGAGAGACAAGAGATAAAATACAATAAAGTAATATCAAAACATCAAAAGTGGATTGTTGTCCGCTAGTAGACCTAGTAACCTATCCATCATACGGTTCATTTGTCATAACTAAAAATGATGTTATTTATATATTCATAAAGCTGATAATCCTAATCATTGAAAAGTACATGCACGGAAGAAAAGGAATACTGCCTTAGAGAGAGATACCAATTACTAGGTCGAAAACGTTCCATTCAAACGAAGAAATCTATTTAGAATATTCATAACCATGATCAATCTTAGTGTATTATTGTATTTGCTTTTATGTGTTCTTGTGGACAGAGCCAAATTTCTAAACGTGCTTTCTTCATAATGTTAAACGGTTCGTTGTCATCTTGGAACAATACTTTTATACAATATCAATAAATGTGAATTTTTTTAGACGTATACTAGGAGTGATGTAATACTGATATAAAATAACGCAAATTACGATTCACGAATCAAATCTATCTATTCAGCGTGTGTTCTTATAGATATAGATAAGAATGAAGAGGCGGCTCATAACTAGTATTATCAAACAATTTTTGAACTCTATGTTTGATATGTCCAGTCTTATTCACAAAAAATGATTGTTTGTATTAGTAAGATAGCATTTTTTTTCTAGATCGGGTGCCGAATATCTTACGATCCTCTTTGGCACTATTCATAATAAACGATCGATCAAAAAATCACTTTTGATCTCTGAAGTTTCATGTGTGTTTGCCTATGAGTTTGTTAAATAAAATTTTTCAAGAATTACTTAGCTAAATTGTAAACTTTATTTGCCAAAGTATTATAATTCAGATCTTTTTCTTTTCGTATGTGACTCTTGCATATTGACGTTGTACTTAGAACATTACTTGATTTTCACCAAAATTGATCTCTAACATTTGCAAATTGTGAAATTACAATTTAATTTTTTCACAAACACAAAAACATAGAGTTAAAGCTTGTTTTCTCTTTACAACAGACTAAAGAAAAAAATTCTTTATTAGCATCTATTTGCGACGTTATTGATGATGAATAATTTTAAAACCGTAGATGAAGCAAAAAAATATTTTAACTAAACAAATCCATCGCTTGTAAATCCTTATTTATTAGATGATATTGCACACTGGAATATAATGATGGAGCAAATGAACAAGTGGAAGGAATGTACAAGAATATTTCGAGCTACTCAAAATTAGAACACAGATCCACATTTTTTGAACAATTTTAGTGTCACCTTTTTCTTCTCTCACTGTACTAAAATCAGTGTTTTTTGACACAGAAGCATCTTACAAAATGAATGGTCTGAGTTTGAGTGGAGTGGCTGGAAATCCGAGACACATCTAGAGTGTGGATATGAGGCGTGGATGCCGATGGAGTAAGACAAGACTCACATCCACACCCTTCTTTTCAACTTCCACCTAAATCGAATGGCTCTCGTATATTTTGTTCTCCTCAAGACCAGCTTGTCGTTTCCAAGATCTGAACGTCTTATAATAAAATAAAACGAATTTTCTATAACAGTGATCAAGACAAGGACTCTTTGCATTTATTTCCTAATCTCTAACAAGTTTTATAAAAAAAAAACAATGTGATTGGAAGCTTTCACTTTCTATCGCCAATATGACTAAATGCCTGCCGAAATAAAAATATACCAAAAATTAAGAGTTCATTTTGAAAAAAAAAACTCCACAAAAAGCTGCATCAATTCATGCTAAAATATCAAGCAACCTTTTGGCAATAATTTATGAAGAGATCGCCAAAAGGCAATTTAGTCTTTAGAAACCCATAGAGTAGTATTGGTTTTAGCTAATAAAGGTCTATGTCGCCTATAATAAATTATAACTTTTTGATTTCACCACTCGAAAAGACCTCAAACATCTTGATAAAACTTCGTGAAGACTATTAGCTTCTTCTAACTCGCCCATGGAACTCTGAGTAAGTCACATTTCCAGCACACTGATAAAAACATAGTCATTTGAGTTTGAATTTAATAACCTAAGCTTGTTGTGACCGTATCTAAGCGATGAATATAAATAATATCTTAGAGCTCAGGAAGAACTGTAATATCCACTATTTGACATTTAGTCTAGTATGAGAAAAGGGTAAAATGTGAAGTAGAACAGGGCTTTTACCTTGAAAGACTATCATACATTGTAAAAACATAAGATTTGAGTCTAATTTTCTATTCAACTCATCGTTTAATGATGCTAAGAATTAGATCAGAGTTATTTTTTTCCTTCTTGTTTATTGAAACGGTAAAAAGTTCAAAACATCACTGTCTATAAGAAAAGGATTCTAGAGCGAATACAAATGTGCATCTAATGTCTATGTGAAGCAAAAGAAGACAGCATCCGCATTCATACACACAGAAGCAAACCCACATTTGCATCCTCACTCACATCAATATTCTCACTTCTATAACAAACAGCTTCATAGTCAATTAAACAGTTTTTTTGTTAGCATTCATCGAAAACTGAAAGAAAGTGAAAGTTTCTCATGTTTGCATTGTTGCATAATGCTCTGGACATTTTGCTTGTAACTTCTTAATATTATCAAGAATAGATCGTCGATGTTCTGCATTTTTGACTCCATAATTCTCTAATTTTTCATCGTCAACATAATTCAGTAGCCAATACCCGTCGATGCCATGTTGCTCGAAAGGCTCCATATAAACCTTGTACTCTTTGCCCAACGATGGAAGCCACTTACCCACATCATTGGGAGTATCTAAGCTCTCCAGGAGATAAATTCCTATAAGAAAGTAACTGTGAGTGATGACTGAATATGTTCTTTTGAAGGTCTATTTCAAGTGAAAGCATGGAATTGCTTTGAGGGGCATGAACAAAGAGAAACGGAATGGAGGAGAATTTGGATACAGCGCATTGCTACTTTCGAAAATTCCCCACGTCCTAGGCTACACTAATCTCTCTTCCAGTGAAACTTTTCTTCATCCTAATATATAGTTACAAATCTGAAGTTCTTACGGTGAGATGAAGGTCTGGTATTCTGGTGTTGCACTGAATTTTGACGCTGAGCTTCAGACGTTTTGGAAAAATTAGAATTTTGTAGTCGATGGCCTGTTGCGGGGTCAATGGATTGTTCGAGCTTAGTGGTGCATGCTGCTTGTGAATCTGATTGTTTTGTTGATAATTGCGGTTGATAGTTAGTGTTTCTTTCTTGCACAGATGGCTCATTTAAAGTTGTCTTCGGTTGATTGAATGGAACATTAATAGTCGCAGAAGCTATCTCTGAAGTTTTTGATCCATCTGGTGACCAATTCGCTCCTTCATAAACGATCCACTTGCTCAAACATTGAATAAATTTTTTAGCGTATACTTCTTTTTTCCATTCTTCGGGTAGATTTTTATAACCATAATGAGCACCAGCTAATTGACCATAGATGGCTGCAGTTGTATCAGTATCATCGCCAAGATTTACAGCTGCTAGAACACCATCTCGGAAAGAACCATTATCAGACCAAAAAGCCCACAAAGCAGCTTCGAGAGAATCGACGATGTATCCTTTACCTCGGATACCTTTATCATATCCACCTTTCTGGTAAGAACCTTGAGCTATTTTTTCAATGTCTGGATGAAGCGATCTATTACCGAACCATTTTTTATTCTTCTCGTAAAATTTTTTGTCAACTAGTTCCTCTTTTGTTGCTCCATTGACAGCAGCCACGATTAAAGCACCATAATAACGACAGGCATCATAGGCTTTTTCATCACCATGAGTAATCAATCCACTAAGTCCTGAATATTCGACAGCATGAGCGGGATCTTTATAAAAGAATAGTGGCACAGGTGCAAGTCGCATTAAAGCTCCATTACCAGCCACACCTTCTTCACTACAATTCACATTGAATTCCTTCAAGAGATCAGGGTCTGAAAGAAAATCTAATCGATTAAGAGGAATTCTATGGGTTTTGGCGAATTCTCTTTGGCGACGTTCAAATTCCCTCAGTGACTGCTGTGTGGCGGCACCAATATCAAAACATCTTCCTGTAGAAGACATATATCCATCTCTGTACCACCATTTGTAACGAACTAGTTGATCATAAGGCACATAACCTTGACGAGCTACCAATGAATTTGCAAGACAAAGAGCCATAGATGTATCGTCGGTGAACTAAAACAATTTTATCTTACAGTTCCATTGTTCAATCAGTGATCTCTCCCAAACGAATTTCTGACATGACGACCTGAAGCAAATGCACTCTTGCTTATATACTAGAGAATGATAAGCAATGTGCTGATCATTCAATATGTTCAAATGAATGTGTCTCTTCCGGATGGAACTTTTGAGACATGTTAAATAGCATAAAAACTGTTGTAAAAAATCACCGATTATACTTCTTCGGTCATCTTTTTGTATAAAAACTCAATTGAATTCATCGCTCTCTTTTTCTGCCCCACCTACAGCTATTCTCTTGTTCGTTGACAATTTGAGAATTAATTTCTTCTTAGAAAATTTCTTTGAATATGTTTCGGTACAATGTTACATCTCGTTTTTTGTTCACAGTCAAAAAATCATGCTGGTTATTACTATCGTACGAACGCCTAGCATCAAGTTCCTATATTTAATGCCTGATCAATATATTGTACTATTGACATGAAACAACCACTTTCTGTTGTTGTAGTGACATATAAACAAGAACGTCTTAGATTCCTTTTTATTATGAAAATAGTTTTACTGGATAAATAAAAAATGAGAGATGCAAGAAAGATCTCCTCCATTTTTCATGAGCAGCGTTTCTCTAATTGGCATATTCGCTACCTGTTCTAGCATTTAGCAAAGAACTCATGATTTAGTCTTGGTCTGAACTTTCTCAAATGTTAATCGAAGAAAAGAGAAAAAAATTGATATGAGTAGAATATTACCTGTCCTTTTTCGAGACCCCAAGTTCCACCCCCTTTGAGGTCGACCACTGGATTTTTGACGAGGTATTGTCGTGGTCGAAATTCGACATGAGCACCAAGAGCATCACCCAATGCCATTCCAATCATCGACCCATGAATACGATCCAGTATAGCTTCATCGATAGGGCTAGGAGGATCTTTCATCTCGTTTTGGAGTTCATCAAGTCTCTTGATCGTTTCATCCCGATTAGACTGATGATCGAGCCATGGTTTGTCTAAAGACATACATATGTATAGAATGAGCTACCTACTTCAAGTATTCCGTGGAAGACTTCTTTTTTAACCATTAACATGAAAGATTTCATTTTCTTTTTCGTTTAGGAGATCTTCATATCTTACCTGTTTTAAATTGACATGCAGGATGTCTTTGTGTTTGTTCTGGAGCTCCTAAAAGATAACTAGATGAAATTATCGTCATAACAATGACAACTATTAAATTGGGATTGTTGATTCGACAAGACAGAAAAAGAAAGAAGTACGAAAAAATGATACATATTTATATTGTGTAAGAATATTGATGAGTACGATCGTGTCATAATTTGAAGTTTTCTATGCTCCTGATCTTATCATCACTAGTGGGAAAAAGTAATAAAATGTCAATGAGAAGTGTTTTTTCTCCTTTTTCTTTTGGTTAGGAATCGTAGTCCATCTTCGTGAACTTTCAAAAAATCTCTCGAAAGTATCAAGAAAAACTTAATATAAAACCTACAACGACCTTTATGAAAAAAATGAATTAGTATCCAAGTAAAACAAAGATGGATGTTTGTTCTATTCCATGGCACCGCTTTGTTTCACATATATATATGAAAAGCTACGTTTTTAGTCGAAAATAAATTCGAATTCTGGCTCATATGCAACGTTGATGAAAAAAATACTGCTACCGGTTGATTGTTTTTGTTGGTTCGTCGACATTATAAAAGAAGCTTGTTGACTATATTGACTGAAGCAAAGTTTTGCGTCGTGCGTTTGTGAAGAGAATGCAATTGAATTACGTCTCGTTCTATGATTTTATTCTCTCTCTTGTTGTGCAAGACGTATCGAAGAAAAAGTCAAAATAAGCGTCGTCAAAGTAAAAAAAAACTGGTATAAAAAGAGAAATACGAACATCATACACTAATGTTGTTTTGACAAGGAACGAAAAAAAAACCTCACCTGCTACCATTCCGCGATAAAAAGGTGAGAGAAAGTAGAAAAAAAACTGTTTCTTGCTCATTGCTCTATCAAATCATTGCAAAAAATAGAGAAACATCAATAAGATCGCTATCACACATATAAAAATAACAGCTACCGTTTACTAATGTCTTCGAATTTATAAAAGGTTTTTCACAGATGATTTAATGACTTTTAACTTCATGCTCATCATAGACTTATTTGATGAATAGAAATCCAACGACATATTTCTTACCAGTAATAAGTGGACAAACTTCAAGGATTAGAAAATTTATTTGTGAGGTAGACACAGCATGTTCTTGAAAGATTCTGAGTATTTTGCTAGATCAGCTAATATATTTAAAGAATTCTAATTTTATTCTTAGAGTCGATGATATCATTGAAGAATTAGGAATAGAGAGTGATGCTGATTATCAACATATTGTGTTTTGTACGAGCGATTTCCCAAATCGATATTAACCTGCTGAGTCTTGACATGAACTAGTGTCAAGATTCATGAGATGATACTCTACGAAATCAAACTATAAAGTCTTATTTAAACGATTAAAAAAATGAATAGTAGAAAAAAAATCATTGATCGTTTCTGTTTAATGTGTCATATACGATCTGAAAAGTCGAGTCAGTTTTAAGCAGACGACTATGATAATGCTGGCAGATAACGCACCATTAGACATACATCAAAATTAAAACAAACTAGTTTTGATTTTAGTATGCTTTTGATATGGCTTTTCGTATTGTTTGTTTTTTGATGTTATAGTTTTGAAAGGAGAATGTTGAGAGTGAATATTGATGTAGAAGTCGGTGAGATTCATCTCCTTACTCACATCACTATTTATACCGATGGCTAGACGCATACATTCCAGAACCATCTTCACCTACACCAATCTCCAATTCATATTTGTCTAATATCTAAATTGAATATAAACTATTGTTGTTCTATGAAAGCTGTCTTTTGAATTCTTCGAAGGACAACCATCCGTTAACCAACGGTTTTTAGCCGATCCAAACAACATGGGATAAAATTTATTATATTAGATAATATGAGTGAGACATCACGTTCTTACTCACACTATCGCATATATTAGATTTCATCCGTTTTAAATATCGCATTGTCAACATATAAATTTCTCAAAAAAATATTTACACCTAATCTCAAGTTTTATGTAAAAACCCAAATATTTTGAAAAACTGATATGTTGACAATGCGATATGCAACAGGAATGAAATTTCATATATGTCATGATTCAAGTGAAACCTTCATATATACAAAGTTGAAACTCGAAATTCAAAAATATGTTTTTTATCAAAATTACTCGGCAAGAAGGAGAACGACAAAAAGCAATTATCTTGCATGCATCCCAGTTAGTTGAGGAAACGCTGTTCTGCCGTTAAAACGATGTTTAATATCACATTGTTTAAACGATGGTATATTGACAAAATTACGCGTTTATCATAAAAAACGATTTTGTATGTCATAAAGTAATATTATGTTCTTGTCGTTTAAAATTCGAATTGTAAATGTCATAAATAGTGATTCGTTGACGTTAAAACCATAATTTTTTATTATTTCATCTGTCGTAAACGATTCTTTACTTGAAAAAAAGGTTTAATATTCAAGAATCATCTTCGTCTTACTTGTAACTTGACTATTCATCTAATTTTATTAATTTGATGATGGACAATACACGTTCGTTCTTTTTCTCAATATCTCAATACATTCCAATGAGTAGGTCTCATTTTGTTTTCGAAAAAGCATAAGTTAAATCTTTAATAAGTTAAAATATTTATTTAAAGAAATGAAAATTCGGCATCTATATAACATAAGACATGAGTAGAAGTCTTTTCTACAAACTTTTCTTTTTGTTTTGATATTTGTTCAAAAGACTTCTATTAATGCCTTATGTTTTAAAGATGCATGAACTTTCATTTCTTTAAATAAATATTTTGTTAGAAATTTAACTTCTGTTTTTTCGAAAACAAAATGAGACCTACTCATTAGGATGCATTTAGATATTACAAAAACCTGACTACATTCTTTCTTCTGACACATCGATCGTTTTTTAAAGTTTTTCTTTCTATACTCTTCGTAGGTAATTAGAAATTTGTCGATCGCTCAAGGATGATGCGTTTGTCTTACATTCGATAAATATTCTATCGAAATCTTCTCAAGTCTAGTTTATTCTAATATCTATGGAGAAATATATAATTAGTTACAAAGTTGTGATTTATGATAAACTCGATGAATAATGAAAGAAGAATCTAAATTAGTTTATTAATATCAGATATGTGTGTGATAATGAAACTTAGATTTTTAAGACGAATTAATGAATTGATACGACAAACGAAAAATTCTAGGGGAAAAATACCATAGATAAAACGATGTCAATTTTTTGGTAT
Organism: Rotaria sp. Silwood1; assembly: GCA_905250075.1. Lineage (NCBI taxonomy): Eukaryota > Metazoa > Rotifera > Eurotatoria > Philodinida > Philodinidae > Rotaria > Rotaria sp. Silwood1. The sequence continues at coordinate 1,790 of CAJNOP010002204.1, read as the reverse complement.
ATTTTATCAAAAGAAAATATTGAACAACAACACTATTGACGTACTTCTAAAATTTATTCTTTGTTGAGGCTATTCTTTTCTCATTCTTTAACAGTCGTCTTTGGTAGATAAAAAATAATTTATTGCTACAAAAGTTAATAGAGCAGCTAAGTTTTTTATTTGATTACTGTAATCTTTATAACTTACACATATTTATCATCTATCTGTTCTTTTAAGATTTATACTGAAAACGGAATATATACTCAGCATTATATTCTTTTTATGGTATAAGAGTTAAAAAATTAAAGTTTCTTCGCGTAAGAGTTTCAATCGACAACGAAATCAGTAAAATAACAAGTTCTAAAATGAAATCATTAATGAAACTAAGCTATTTAACATTTTTTTAACTGATTTATTAAGATCAATCAGTGTGACGTTTCGTTCGTTCTAACTAAGAACATTATCAAACACAAATAAATAGACAGAAGAAGAATATATATAAGAGTAAAATAGTGTCTTCGTTTTTCTATTCTATTGTTTTAAACATTCTAATGCAGACGGATCAATTTTACTCCCCCTCGTGCATTGAAATGCTTAAAACAATAGAATAAAAAACGAAGACATTATTTTACTCTTATATATATATTCTTCTTCTGTCTATTTATTTGTGTTTGATAATGTTCTTAGTTAGAACGAAACGTCACACTGATTGATCTTAAGAAATCAGTTGAAAAAAATGTTAAATAGCTTAGTTTCACTAATGATTTTATTATGGAATGTAGTGCTACCAAATGACAAATAAGTTCTATATTATATATTTTTTCTACGAATATCGTATTTTGTCAACTATCTCGACAGAATGTATAAGACAGTTTTCCACAAATACTATCCTAAGAAAAAGCAAAAATAAACGCAGAATGTAAGGTGAAACTAAATCCTCTACATCGTTCAATTCTGAAGACTTCTTCTATTAGAGTTATCTGAATCTTTTTGCTCAGATTTTCTAAGCTCGACCAACGGTCAATGAGAATCCTTATTCACAATTTGTATAGAGTAAATATGTGAATTTCTTCGTAATCTGAATTGTATTTTAGATTAAATTCAGATATCATTCATGTATCTTATCTTTGTGTGCATTGACATCGCTCGTAGAAGTGATGTTTACTTATTGAGCAATCTTCATCGAATGAATGTGCTGAACGAATTTATTTTCTTTTTTTGTCCTTCTCTAACGTTATTCTTTTTTCCTTTCTTTTCTTTCCTATCTCTCCAATTTGATTAAGACTAACAATCAATTACTAAGCATATGAGATCCGTTCTGTTTATGCCACATATATTTGTCGAATATATATTAACTGAAAATATTACTCTCTTTTGACTTGGCTAGAGTTTCTAATTCGATTCTGTAGCTCATAATTAATAATGTTGTATTGCTTGTCATAAAACGAGTTTCAATTAGCTCATATACTGATGAGTTGATAATTTGTAATGAAAACTCTAATGCAGCAATTTTATGTTTGAGAATATTAGGAACTTATAATTTATCGTTACGTTTCGAGCTTTGAACATAATCAAAAAATTCGGATTTCAATGTGAAAATTGAGACTTTAAATCAATAAAATCAACTTGTATTTTCTCGATAATCTAATGTTCGTACCAACACATGATTTTGATTCATATGATGTCAATGTTATGCGGATTCTTACTTTAATCAAAGGAACTCTTTTTTGCATAATTAAATCTACAGCGAATACTTTTTTGAAGTAATTCAGCAGATCAAAAGATAAATGGAAGCTCCAAACGGACTAAAT
>CAJNOP010002203.1:0-19336 GCA_905250075.1 Rotaria sp. Silwood1 | reverse complement strand
TCATTGTTGCCAACAAAATCTCTGTATTGTCCATCTGAATGAACACTATGACTCACTTCTGACCCAACTCACGCCACTTTCTGATGAAATCAATACTCTGTCTGAACAATTCAACAATGCCATGTTAGTTGAACCCATTATTTTCGAAGAACTTGAACAGTGGCGTCAACAAGCCCATCGACTGATCGATCATTTCTATGAAAGAAAAAAACAAGAATTCAACGAATTACTTAACAAATCAAGAACAATTCAGAAAAAAGAACTCAACCTATTGCGAGATCAAATCAGTGAACTGATTCGCGAACAAGACGTGACGCATGAACATATCAATTCAATCCAAAAATCTCTTCGAGCTGTCGAAAAGCTAATCAACTTACCTGAAAGTCAACTATTCACCCTTTCGCCTCTTGTCATCGATGATAATCTTGTCAACACTCGAAATAAAATATTGCAAACAGAAGATGGTTTTCCACTACCGCCTCCATATAAAATGTCGGCAGGAAGCGACACATCCGTTGCTATAGCCGCCAATGACAATAAGCTTTTGGTTATACAAGACAAAAATCTTCAGTTATTCGATGAAGAATTGATCGTTGAGAAAGAGATCATGTGGACTCAAGACGATATTCATGATATTATTTGGTCGAATGCTCTCGCTCGATTCATTCTCATCACTTCAACAGAGGTCTTCACTCTCGAGCCAAACACAATGACTTTCGAACCACTTACACTTGACCAACACAGGCATATTAACACTTGGTCATGTGGAACGTGTTCAAATCATAAATTATTTCTATTGACGTTCGATAAAGGTTCCTCTATCTTCGAGTATGATATTCAACTGCCCATTCATTTTGTTCTAGAACACGTATCACCTCTTTCTTGCGCCGAACATGAGTCGATTGAGGATCTCGCATCGAATCATGCTGCATTGGCTCTGATTATCAATAATGATAACGATGGTATGCGTCTCGATCTATGCTCACTAATAACACTTGAGCGATACTGGTCACTGAAGCTTGATTTAACTTCTGGAGATTACCCAATGTCATGCTGTTTGTTGACCAATGATGAATGGATGATAATTGATCCAAATGATTCAGAACTTCTTCATATATCTAAAAGTGGAAGCTTCCTCAATAAATACTATTACAATTCGTCCTTTTGTGATGCTGTTCAATTCAACGACGATACAATCGCTATAGCGACAGAGGAAAGTGTCAATTTGCATCGATTATCTCGGAATGTTCTGTGAATTATTGTATCTCCATTCACTATAATGTAGAACTTTCTTGCCACCATTGGCTTCATTTATATATAGCTGACTGATTGCACTGTTCTAAAGATAATTTTCTGTTTTTGGAATAAATAAAATGTTTTTGAATGTAAAAGCTTTAGATCTTATGTTTAGATTTTATCACTTATTTCTCTGCTTCAGATAATGAAACGATAGTGTCAGGTAGGATGTTTAGAATTAGTTAAGAAGACATCACCTCCTGTCATAACGAGAAGATCCAAATTTTTTCAGTTTTAGACTTTTATCGCTGTAGATACTTTGAGTTGTCTTCTATCGATTCGTAAAAGAGAGTGTCGATAGAGAGGGAAATGACATACATCCACACCCAAATTTCCTTATCTGCAGTTGGTATTCACCGAAATTATCTGTTTATTTCCTTCTATACTATGAGTAATAACCGAAGTTTTCGGGAAATTTCTTCCTGAAGTGAGGGTAATTTCCGAAATTTCTAGATATATTTATTCGCAGGTGTTTTGAAATTCGGAAATTTCGCTGAATTTCGTCTATCATTCTATTGGTGATTACGAAAATTTCTAGAAAGTTTCTGTTTTTGCCCATGAGGGTCTTGAAATGATATCATAGAAATTTTGTTATTTTTGGAAATTTCTTTTTTCTGAAATCTGAACATACCTCGTTTCTTTTGCCAAGTATCATACGATGCAAAATTAATGGCAGAAAATGTAGATCCTTTTTTCTCGTGGATAGAAGACTGCTGAAAGAAAACCTTTTTTAAAGAAAAAGTAGAGCTTTTTCTCCTCTTCAAATCGTGTATAAGTCATTTTCATAAAGCATTTGTAAACGGAACGATGCAATAAAAAAGAAAGACATCCTCAAAAAAAAATCCGTTGTTTTTCTTGGAATTTCGAAAAACAGCACAAAATATTGATTCCTGTATATCTGGAATAATCCTTCAATAAACATGTCTTAAAAAGAAAATTTTCTCCTCTTTCGAACGGTGTATGATTTATATTTGTCACATATTCGTATATGAAATGAGATGAAGAAGAAAGAGAAACAGTTGTTCAATAAATTTGCAATTTTTATATAAATTCGTCAAAAACATGTTGTTAGACAATAATTAATTCGAGTTTTGTGTACTCATTAAAAAGTTCTTCTAAAAGAGTGCTTACTTCGGCTTTTATGAACTCGTTAAAAACAGGTTGTTAGATGATAGTTAATTGTACTTAACTGTCGTCTACTAAATGTTTTTGACGAATTGATATAAGCATTGTTAATTTATTGCGCGATTGTTTCGCTTTCTTCTTCATTCCAGTTCACTAGCGAATGTATGACAAATATAAATTATACATCGTTCGAAAGAGGAGAAAATTCCCTATCAGCTGATAACAAAATTTTGTTTCTAGAATGTATGTATGAAACATATAACGATCGACATTTTATGTTATACTTTTATAGAAAAAGCACGAATTTTTTTAGGTTGTTTCTTTTTTTTATTGTGTCGTTCTGTTTACAATCGTTTTATGAAAATAACTTATATACGATTTGAAAGAGGAGGAAAAGTTCTGTCTTTTGGTAAAAAAGAACCTTTTCTTTCAGTATTCTTCTATTCAGAAGAAAAAGAAATCAACATTTTGCGCCATTATTTTTGCAGCGTATGATACTCCAACAACATAAGCATCTGTTCTTTGATTAATAGATTTACAAAAAAAACAGATTAATTAATCATAAATCTGGCACTTGTCTAATTCTAAGTGTAAATATATCATCCAACAAATATTATATTATATACCTTTCATATTATGCTTCTAGGGTGTGGGTGTGGGTGTAGGTATCCACTGCGGGTCTTCTATTCATCAACACCCACACCCACCCTGAATGATTAAATTTTTCTTTTCGATTATTATTATTATTAAATTTCTTTTATTTATTTTTTCTATTAATCACTAATTCCTAGTTATTTTTATCATTTTTTTTTCAGGCTCTTTTTCAATAATTCATTAAAAAAAATGAGTTCAAATGACAATTCCATTACAACAACAAATAATGCATCTAAAATCAAAGATGATGCTAATAATGATGAAAATTTTTCATTTGATTCTAATCAAATATCATCTGATGAACAACTTTCACAAAAAATTGGTTCAATTAATTTTTCAACAACATTTGAAGATACAAATACTTATGAAAGTGAAGCAAAATCATCAACAACTACAAGTCGTACATATGCTCAAGTAGTCTGTGGTGCTAAACCCATTAAAAAATCTGAAACACGAGGTATATCAACAATTAACTCTCTCTTTTCACCAACTAACTTTTTGTTTAGCTGAAAATCCAAAAGAAAATGAACAAACAAATGGTAAACAGGAAAAAATTTTCTTTTTCTATCACTGTATTTTCAATAGTAATTGTAGAAACTCAAGAAATTCCACCAATTGTTGGAAGAATATACAAGCTCAGATATAGTTTAAGTGCACAATTTGGTGTCCATGATGATCAATCATCAACAGTTGAATCATCTTCAACATCTTCAACATCTTCAAAATCATCATCATCGAAAAAAGCTAACCAACGTCCATGTCTTGTCATTAGAAAATCATCAACATCAGTCAATGTGTTACTCATTACTAGATTTCACTATCGTGATCCTAGATCTGAAGAAGTTTTACCCGAATTATCAAGAGAAGATTTATTAAAATACTTTTTACCAATTCATCCAGCTTCTCTAAATGATGGGAGAAGAAGTGTGCGGCTTACATTATCACAAGCTCCAAGTTATTTTCGTTCTTCAGAAAAGTCTTATATCATTTTAAAGCCGCTTATTGTTTCTTTAAACGAAAACTGGTCAAAACTCATACCGGAGTACATTGATAATGATGAACTTTCTTATATCCGGGATACTCTCTTCAACATCTTGATGGAAGAACATGATCAATTGATGGAAACATTAAAAATTATAAGAAACAATTCTGAAGACAAGGATGATGAAGATAAGAGTACAACATCATCATCATCATCATTTTCTATTTCTCGATTCTTACAAGAATCATTTGGACATATTGATTTAAGTTTAAACAGATCAAAAGAAATTGAACAATGGTTAGCCGATGTGGAACCATCACCAGAATGTACCATCGACTTGAACAATTAACTCAATTAACTATTTTTTTTTGTTAGTCATCTTTGGTCTTTTTAAAGTTAGAAGATAAAAACTTTCCTTTTCTTTTCTTTACTCTATTTCATTTACATTCTATTAACAAAAAAAAAGGCAAAGCATCTAGTTAATTATCTTTCTTTTTCGATGAATAAATATGGTATTTTCATTATATAGTCTTATTGAAGCTGCATTTCTTTGTGTTAATACAATTGCCATACTTAATGAACAGGTTTCTTTCAAAATGTAAATGAAATTTGTATAAAAATAAGGTTCGTCTTTTTGTTTTTAATATCTAGACAACATAATTCCGGTGTTGGTTATGTTGATGAATATCAAAATACTGGTGAAGTTAAACAACAATGACTTCATTTAGTCCGGTCTGTTCGAACCGCGATGAGAATTTAAATTGATTTTGTTTTTTTTATTAAATTTATTTCTATTTTTTTATTCCATTAGTCGCTTTTAATATTATAACAATTATATTTCTTATTTTATTTGGTTTAATGAGTTAAATATTTCTTTTAATATGAAGCAAAATACTAAAAGAATAAATTTATCATTAAACATAATGATCTGATTTCTATTTAAGATAATTTCATAAGAAAGAAAATAATGTCACGAGTAATGCAACAACCAATATCATGGACATCAATACCAATTGTTCATATTGATTCTATTGAACAGTTCAAATCCGTTGACTCATTATCGATCAATTATGGATTTTCTTTTAAGAAAGATTACAAGCAGAAATATGAATGAATTTGTTTTATGTTTTCTATTACATATATATATATCTTAGAAAATGTTCTGTGTTTTTTTTAGTATTAACTAACTTTCCATTGCGAGCAAAATATGGGATATTTTACAATCGAGATGGACATCTATTTTCTGTATTTGAAGGTACATTAAATAAGTTAAATATTGGATAATATCTATTCATTTTATGTTAAACAAGAATCAAAATCATTTGAAGCTATTTGTTATACATATGGACGAGCATTTACTATGCATATTCTTGACAATTATTGTCGAGTAAGTAGAAATTACAGATCATTGTTTCTTTTGTTTTTATATTTAAAGATATATTTTGTTTTACTATTAGGAACTTATTAGAGTTCATCGTGAATTACAATGTTGTTCAGGATGTAGTTGTTTTGGTAGTTGTGAAAGTTGTATGCAACAAGTTACTGTTGAATGTCCACCTGGACAAATTATTGGCACTGTTCAACAAGAGTACTAATAGCATTATTACTTAGACAATCATTGTTCTATTATCGATCGTGCTCTCGTTTAGAGGTAGTGCTAGTGGTATGAATTATATTATTAAAGATGTAAATAATACACCTATGTTAACTATAATGGGTCCCTGTTGCATTTGTAATGGAGCTTATTCTTGTGGATGTGAAAATAAATATATAGTAAGTGACATTTCATTTAAAATATTTCTGCTAAAAAAAATTCGATAGATAATCATTGTTTGAAAAGATGAACATTAATTATGCTTAAGATCTTTCTTATTAGGAATTCTTATTCGAATTGTTAAAAAGCGATTTTGAATGAATTAATATCTTGAGAGTAAGAAAGTCTCGTCAGCGAATCCTGTTGTTTTTACAGTCAATTGCAAGTAAAAAAATAATTTCTTCTGTTGATCGATTCAAAAAACAAGAGATTGTTGCCATGGAATTTATTTTTTATATTTCTCTTGTTAGTTCCATTGAATTTGGATACTAAAATGAAAATTCTTGTACTTGGTGCTCTTTTTCTTATTGTAAGTTTTATTTTGAAATATGTTGATGTTGATTTTTCTTTAATCTTTAGGACATCGGGAACTATCAACCTATTATTTTACGTCATGTAAAGTTTAATCTTTTAATGATTTCTTCATCTTGTTGTCTGTTATATTTTTGTTTTAAACTTTACATTAACTTATTTTAAGAGAAATTCGAACCAAGACAGTGTTTTCTCTTTCCATTTTGTTGAATATTCAACGAAAATATTGCTGTTAATAGCAATAGCGATATTTAACTTTTATTTTTGATAATAAATTTCACGGAATAAGATCTGAACATAAGTATGGGAATGAAATACGAGATATATATTGACTGTCTAATAAGTTTTGATCTTATTTTAAGTTCTATTCTTTTCTAATATGTTTTTTTCAGTAAAATGGACTAATATTTACACCATAGATATGAGATGTCTAGCTGAAATTCTAGGCTAGAATTTGACATTTCAAATCTGCCTGTAATAGTCACAGAGATACAAGTGCCATAAAATTCATTGGAATTTTTCAATTATTTATTTAAAGAACAAGAACAAAAACAAACATTTCCATTATTTGATCAGTTTCTAATACCTAATCACTTTTAGTTTACTGTGTATGATTTGTGCGAGTGTGAGGATGGGGATGGGGTTCGTGTAGTTCGAGAAGATATATACTCACACCTTCATATCGACGCCAACACATTCACAACCACATTCTGAAGATATCTGCGGCAAAGCTAGGAGTGACACTAAGAGAGACATTGAAAAGAAGATAGATGGGATGGATAGATGAATGTAAGCTTAGATACACTCTTCATCGAAATATCAATCGATTTACTTATATCAATACCTACTCTCTTACCCTCAAATGGAAATTTACAGTGAGCTCTTCAAAAACTTCCTTAGGATGTAAAGAATCGAGTTTAGGCTTTCAAACATTTGCATCACAAAATTCCATCTTTTTCGGGATAAATTGATCCTAAAACATGTTCGTTCATTTTCCCATTGAAACTTAGAATGTCGATCCATAATGAACTAAACCTATGTAGATGTATTGACTACAACATTTGGGTGTGGATAAATCATGGTTAGAATATTACGAAAAGTGACCGACTTCCGGTGCATTTTTATGTAAGCTTTCTTTGAAAAACTTTTAAATCGTAGCTGAACAACTGATGATAATCACTATCTCCGTATTATTTAATCCTTACGCAAAGGGTTTTCTACTTAAATACGATAAGACCGAGATTATATAATTAATTTGATTTAGTCTGTTTTCTTATTTCAGTAGTATCCTTGCTTCCGGTAAGACTTCCACTCGTTATTGGTAAACGATTGAGCTCCTGTTGCATAGAGTTGAACAGCTATAAGACCATCCCTATCAGCAAATCCGTGCCATCGTTCATTCGTAGTTACTGAAAACCCGCCGCAGTTTTTGTCCTGATCACATTGAGCGATGGCATCCGGAAATGGCAGAATACATTGATCCTGCACTACATTTCTTCGATTATCGTTACAGTTATATGTTAAATCACCGAAGTTTATACCGTCAGGAACGAGCACATAATTATAATGTGGTGTGCAGTGCTGTCCAATATTTGTCCTAGTTAACATGATTTTATATTGAAATCATAGTGAATTAGTTAAGTATTACCTATCAGTCTGATTAACTCCTTGAACATACAAAAGTTCATTGAATAACGATAGTAACATTGCAGTAACTAAAATAAAAATTGGTTTCTTCATTTTTTTCTCGGATCGATTATGTTTTAATAAAGTCGTCTACATTATATAGAATATAATAAGTAATACATTTTTATTCATTTATTCATAATATATTAAATTCAGCTGAGAGGATATCAATATATTCATATTAATTATTCAATATAGTATGCTGCTGTTCTACATGCAATGCATTCAAAGGTAAATATACATTAGTTTCACTGTCTTGAAATCGTTTTTTCGTAGTATAGACTATGGCGTACATGTAGGCGCAGATATCTATAAAATGACCATCCAAATATTAACCTACACACTAAAGAGTGATAGAGGGTGCAAGTATAGATATATGTATGTGTGGATCTTTACACGAAACCAAGATCCATACCCTAAATGTCGTTAAAGTATATAAAGTTGTTTTGTAACTATGAACTGTCTAAATGTAACGAGAAAAATAATTTAATTTCGATCATTTTTCTTTAAATATCGACAGTTACATTTCATATTTATACTACATGTACTAGATAATACATAGTCAAAGATGTGTTATATGATTAGCCTCTGGGCACCGCAATTTATTCCAAAGCATATACATGTATTAATTGCTCGTATGTGACTATATGAAAAATTCGATGTTCTTTGTGTTACATACGATTTTCTTATTCTTTCGAGAGTGTCGGTATGAATTAAATAAAGACTAAAACCTATACCGACACTCCATCCTAATAATCTAGTTATATTATTTTCAATAAAGTTATCTCAGTTAACAATTCAACAACACCATCAGACAGATATCAAAGCATATATTTATCATCTAGAATCTGTACGAGCAGAACGTGATTTTCGAAGTGCATTAACTAGTACTTATCAAAATTTTTCCTGTGTCGTCGATATCGAACAGGACATGTCTATCAAATATTCTCAACAGTACATAAATTTACAATATACATCTTTTTTTGTTTTTCTAATTTGCATCAGTTATATGTTGTGAAACAATTACGATTCGACTAGTCATATCAATATCCAAAATTAAGTTTTTTCAAAAAGTACTTCATGATTTTTCATAACTAAATATAACTTCATATGCAATTAAATGATGATGACAATGAAAAAAAATGAAATTTAATATGATAATCTTTCAGTTTTTATAAAAACTTCTTTTTACATCTTGATATCTGTCGAAAGATGTCGTTCATTATCAATAACGTTTGTTTTAGAGAGGTTTACATATAAATCTAATTGGTAGATAAAAATTAATCAATCAATAATTTTATGTTTCTACGACGCGACGTGTCCCTTCGGAGTATACACTATAGTGTACTGAGTAATCGACAGGCTGTGTATGTTTATACTTATAGAAAAGAGAAAACGAACGAAAAAGAAAAAAAAAGAATGCATCAATAGAAATTAAGAACATAGAAGAGGAAAAAAAAAACTAACAAGTATAGCTCTATTATATCAAAATCAAATTGATGACTTCTTTATCAATACTCAATCACCTATAAATACATAAAGATACTTATTGACTTACAATTTATTTTAGATTTTGCAATGAGCATCGAAATCAAAGATAATACGAATATTCATTCCAATGATGAAATTAATCAAGATAATAATGAATTATCAGAAGAAAATGAACAACAAATTCAACCATCATTATTAACATCAAATAATAATGAATTACCATTAGAAATTCCATCTACTGATATTATCAATGAAAACGAAAATGATTCAACAGCAGCAACTATATCAGAAGAAAATTCATCAGCATTACCATTATCTGAAGAAAATTCATTAGTATTACCTGGATCTGAACAAGACAATAATAATAATACAGCTGGTGATACTATTCAATCAGAATCTTCAAGTCAAGATGATGATGATACTCATCAATTATTACAAACAATAGCTGATAAATCAAATAAAGAAGCATCTTTAACAATATTAAATACAGTAAAATTATCAATTTTTTCTTTAGTTTATCGTTTTTTTTATTTTATTATTTTTTTTTAGCTTGTCGAAGGTGATTTTGATTTAGATAAAAATTATATAATACAAAAACCAAAAAATTTATATGAATTATTTTCTATATTTAATAAAATGTCATCATTATTACAAGCTGAAATTCTTAGTGTATTAATTGGTATAATGCGTAAAAGTGAACGTAATTTATTAGCATCAATTGATGCACAAATTTATCAAGAAGTTTTAGAATTATTAAATAAAATTGATGATGATGTTGTTGCTGATTTATTAGTTGATATTCTTACTGTATTAACATCATTAACAATAAATGTTAATGAACTTAAACTTCTTTTACATTATCTTAAAACAGAAAATCGTATATGGGTATGAAACAACAAAAAAAACAAAATTATTATTATTATATTTACGTTTGTTTTTTTGTTTTAGAAAAAACATGCTATTAAATTATTAAATATATTTAAAAGTCTTCCATATCGACATGGACCTGATGAATTTTTTAATTTTCCTGGTCGAAATGGTTCTGGTATTGTTTTACCACCAATTAAAATTTGGCCATATCAAAATGGTTTTACAATAACAACATGGTTTCGTATTGAACCAGTTGCTAATGGTATTATTGAAAAAGAAAAACCATATTTATATTGGTTTTGTACATCAAAAGGTCATGGTTATACAGCACATTTTGTTGGTAATTGTTTAGTTATATCATATTCAAAATTAAAAGAAAAAACATTTCAACATTGTATACAATATGAATTTAAACCACGAGAAGTATTTATTAACAAAAAAAAAATTTTATATAAATTCATATTTTTTTTATTTAGTGGTATATGATAACATTTGCACATCAATATCAACGATGGGGTAAAAGTAGTATACATTGTTATATAAATGGACATATTGTATCAAATACAAATTATTCATGGTATATTGAAAATAATGAACTATTTGATAAATGTTTTATTGGTTGTACACCTGATCGTCATGAATTAACAAGTTTTTCTGGACAATTATCAACATTTTATTTATTTAGTATTTATTTAGAATCATTAATTATACAAGGTTTATATAAATTAGGACCAGCATATAAAAATCAATTTAAATTTGAAAATGAAAGTGCACATGTTTTAACTGATATACAAAGAAAATCCATGTATGATGGTAAATTAATGAATTCAATTATATTTAATTATAATCCAATTGCATGTGAAGAAAAACTTGTTTTACAAGCTGCACCTAAAACAAATATATCATATTTTATTCATACAGCACATGCACAAATGTTAAGTAATGTACGATCAGTAATAACATATTCAATTTATTCAACATTACATAGTGTTGGTGGTATACAAGTTATTTTTCCTTTATTTGGACAATTAGATCATCAACAAATAGATAATTCAATTAATTATAATGTTTGTTCAATATTAATATCAACATTATGTGAATTAATTCAACGATCATATACAATACAACATCAAATGCTTAATTCAAAAGGTTTTCTTGCTATTGGTTATCATCTTGAAAAAGTAAGAATAAATTCGAAATATTGGGATTTCATAGTTATATTGAAGCGCGCGCGCGAGATTTGAAAAAATTCACAAAAAAAACTATTCCTGTTAATATGATACAATGAGGAAAGCATGTACATTTTTTGTTTTTACGTAAGGATATTTCTCTCATATCGAACTTTGTAGAAATTTTTTTGATTTTCATTCTTGAATGATATAAATATAATTTTCAATGAAATGAATTTATTATAAATTTTTTAAGTATTACCTATGAATTTTCGTTTTTTTTAGGCATCAAAACAACATATTAATATGGATGTATTAAATTCTCTTATATCATTAACAACATTTTTTGTTAAAATTGAAAGCAAAAATAGTCCATTATTATTAAAACAATTATTTGTTCATATATTTTTTAATCCTGCTATATGGATTTATTGTTCAGTTGATGTATATTATTTTATTTGATTAATATTTGAAATTGTTAAAAAAAAAATTTATTTTTCATAGGTTCAAATGCGTTTATATACATATTTAGCAACAGAATTTGTTACTTATTCAGAAATTTATCATTTAATACAACCAATAAGTGAAATAATTCAAACATTACATACATTAAAATATTTCTATTGGATTATTGATCCAAGTCATCGTAGTGGTTTTAAACCAAAAGGTTTAAGTAATTAAATAAAAAAAACAAAAGTTCTTATTAATCTAAAATAAATTTTTAGATGGAAATCGACCAACACGTGAACAAATTATTGAAATGAGACGTTATATGTTACTTTATTTAAAACAACTTGTTATAAGTAGTTCTGGTACTCAAGAAGAAGAACTTCAAGCTATTCTTAATTATCTTCATACAGTTCATGAAGTAAGAGATATATTTTTTTTTCGGATTTCTATATTGAAAATTTTTTATTTTTAGGATGATAATCTTATTGATGTATTAGATATGACTGTAAATCTTATGTCTGAACATCCAAGAGCAATGGTACCTGCATTTGATCGTCGACAAGGATTAAAGTAAAAATTATAATTGAAATTTTTTGTTTTGTAAGAAAAAATTTTTTTTTTAATAGAACGGTGTTTAAATTATTAGCTAGTAGTAGTGAAATAACACGTTTACAAGCATTAAAATTATTAGGATTCTTTCTTCAACGAAGTACAGTAAAGTAAGTAAATAACAAAATAGTCGATAGTTTAAATTTTTAATATTTAAAGACGAAAAACTGATGCAATGCAACCACATAATTTATTTTCATTATTGGCTGATCGTCTTTTACTTCATCCAAATAGTTTTACAATGGCTACATATAATGTTCTATTTGAAGTAAAATATATAAAAATTTCTATAATTTTTAATAATTAAAAATTTTAATTATTAATAGATACTTGTAGAAAAAGTAAGTGGATTAGTTGTTGAAAAACGAAGTTCAGAAATTACAGCTGATTGGAAAATTGAAAATCCAGGTAAATGATTTTTTTTTACATAAAAGTTAAATTTTATGTAAATTTTGTTTAAAGCTATGATTAAAGTTATTGCAACATTACTTCGTAATGCAGCTGATAATATTCATTTATATGATATTAAATTACGTTTTCTTGATGATTTAATTTTACTTGCATCTGCAAGTCGAGAAAATCGAAGGTAATTAAATAAATAGATATTTATTTATTTTATTTTAATTTTTCATTTGTTAAGAACTATTTTACAAATGTCTGTTTGGCAAGATTATCTATTTGGTCTTGCTTATGTTTATCCAACACATGAAATACAATTTGAAATAACTGATCGTGTATTTGATTTATTAAAAATTTTATTACATCATGCTATTAAATATGAATATGGGGGATGGCGTGTATGGATTGATACACTTTCAATTTTACATGGACGAGTAAATTGAAAACAAAAAAAATTGATTTATATTTTGTTATGATTATGTTTGTTTTAGATAACTAAAGAAGATTATTATAGAAAAGTTAATAAAATTGTTGAAAGTATAAAAGATGATGATGATAATGAAGTAAGCTTTTTTTGTTCTTTCTATATAAATCAATTGATTATGAATTATTTTCAGTCAATTTCTCCAAGAAAACTTAGTGGTTCACAAACTCCAGTTGATGAACAAATTGTTTCAACACCTACTAGTAAATTTATATTTATTAATTCTTATAGGAAAAATGTACAGATTTTGAATTAAAAATTGATTTATTATGTTTTTTTTTAGAATCAACATCTAGTCGTCAAGTATTTAAAACAAATCAATTACCACCATTTACAATATCAGAATTTAAATATTCATCAATGCATATTCGTCTATTACATAATGTTTTTGATTCAATTGAAATTGATATTCGTTTATGGAGATCGTAAATATTCAATAAAAAATTAAACTTAATTTTTTTTTTGTAATTTTTAGTGATTCAACTAAATCAATAATTGATGCAATAAATAATCCAGATAATCAAATATTTTGTGCTAATGTTGTACATATTATATCTCAAATGGCAGATGTATTATGTAATGCATGTGGTGGTCTATTACCATTACTTGCAAGTGCAACATCAGCATCTGTATGTATATATATTTTAGTCAAATACGATCTGAAAACGAGTGTTGAAGTGTTTAGGGATAGACATTTGCACCCCGCTCCCCCAAGTAGAGCCCGTCGGGTCCAGAATTTTTGGACCCGGACCCGGACCCTGGCCCAGGATTTTGGACCCGGACCCGGATCCGATCATTTAAAGTTTTTCTACCCGGATCCGGACCCGGACCCGTTTACAGGTTGCTGGACCCGGACCCGGACCCGGTCGCTTAAATTTTTTGGATCCAAACACAATGACAAGTCAGTTTAGATAGTATAGTCAAGAAGGTTTTTGTTGTTTTTTATCTATTTTCTAAATACATTTGATCTCTTCTTTGTATAAAACGAACAAAACTTTAAAAAAATTCAAAATAAATTGTATGGATCAAAGTTTTCTTCAGACCTGGATCCGGTTAAAGCAAAATTTTCAGACCCGGACCCGGACCCGGATCCGGTCAAAATAAAATTTTTGGACCCGGAGCCGTGCGGGTCCGGGTAGGGTCCGGGTCCGGGTCCTACCCGACGGGGTCTACCCCCAAGACCGTGACAGACGAATTTAATAATTAATATTTTGTTAGACTAATCGCTGAAGATCCATTACAGACTGTGATAGAGAAACTGTAGTCAGATAAATGGTTAGCTAGAAATGAAACAATAGATCCAATTGTGTTTCATATTTTTAATCTTTTGTTTTTTTAGCATGAAATTGAATTATTAGAAAATACCGAAGGTTTATCACCTAAAGATGCATTAAAAATTTTAAAACGTATTATGAGTTTATCAGATTTATTTATACTTGCAAATAGTGGAAATTTTTCTGAACTTGAACAAGAAAAAAGTATGCCAAATGGTGGAATATTAAGACAATGTCTTCGTTTATGTATGAAATTTGTTTCCTTTTTTTTTTAAAGATTGTTTAATATTTTAAAAATATTTTAGCAATGACAACTGCTGTTCGTCATTGTATGGAATGTCGTTTTCAAAAATTTGATTTATCAAAATTATCAAATTTAACATTAGCACAAAAAACATCAAATAAAGATCCAATTGAAACTATACTTGAATTAACATATTTAATGAATATGAATGAAAATGATAATGAAAGTGATAATGAAAATGATGATATATCAACATTAATTGCATTATTTATTAAAAATCCTGAATCTGTTTTACAAGAACTTGATGTACAACGTTTACGTGCTATTATCTATCGTGATGTGGTAAGACCAGATCGAAGTAAAACGAACAAAAATGTTGTCGTTGTTGTGGTAAATTAAATATTCTTTTTTTTTAATATTCTTATTGTTTTGCTTTATATGTTTTTCATGTTAAAAAAAAAATTATTGAATAATATGAAAAAATTTTTTTTTTGTTTTAGGATGATACAAAACAATCACAATTTTTAGCATTAGCTATTGTATATTTTACATCAGTACTTATGGTATCAAGATATCGAGATATAATTGAAACAAATCAAACAAATTTTTCTAGACAACCATCAATTATAAGTACAACACCTAGTATTCGACGTGGTATGAATATATTACTTAGGGCTAGTCAAAAGTTCGTAGAACGATTTTAAAGAACCTTGTCGGATAAAGTAATCTATTTAGAAATGAAAAACCAAATATACCATATTGTAGAGCTTTTTGAGGCGCGTCAAATGGTATATAATAAATCCTGTTTTCATAAGACTTTGAAGGAAGTAGAGTCAATTTACTGATAGACGACTACGCACCCATACTAATATCCTCACCTAAGTATGATAAGTTACTGAATATTGTGGTCCTTGGGATTAGTCGACAGTATTTGTAAAATATTTTTTTCTCACATACGATTTTGCAGAGTTTTTTACGGACTACTACCTCATATATGTAGCATCTTCGGTCATCTTGTCAGTGTGGGTGCGTAGTCGTCTATCAGTAAATTGACTCTAGTTTCTTCAAAGTCTTATGAAAACAGGATTTATTTTATACCATTCGATGCGCCTCAAAAAACTCTACAACATGGTACATTTGCCTTTTCATTTCTAAATAGATTACCTTATCCGACAAGGTTCTTTAAAATCGTTCTACGAACTTTTGGTTAGCCCTAAGTAGATTGTTATTTCTTTATTAGAAACTTTGTTTTCTTTTTTATTAGGTTCGACTAGTGAGATAAATGTAGATACAGTTAGTATAAATGATTCAACATCGATTACAAATGATCAAGTATGAATTTTATTAAATTAATTTTTTTGGGGGGAGTTTACAAAATTGTGTATTTTGCAGAAGAATAATGATGAATCGGCAGTTATTGATGATAATAATGAAGTTAATAAAATAAATTTACAATCGACTAATAAAAATTCAATCGATATAAATAATACAAGTGCTACAGCTACTCAATATGGTATGTAGTAAAATAATAATTGATATGATGTAAAGAAGTAATTATAATACTTTTTTAATAGCAAGTATTGCTAGTATTCCTACTAGTGATTCAACAATAATAAATAAAAATGAATTAACTGAATCAAAACTTCCCGATTATCCAAAAGCAAATTTTAATTCAAATGAATCATCAATGAATATAACAGAAAAATTAGAACGAGCATTATCGAATATAGCACCATTTTTACGTGATATATTTATAGAATTTTCACATATACTTACAAAAACATTAGTTGGTTCACATGGACAAGAATTATTACCTAATGGTTTACATGCACTTAAACAAACAGCATCAGTTGTTGAACTTGTTATGCTTTTATGTTCACAAGAATGGCAAAATTCTCTTCAAGTAATATTTAAATTGTTTTTTCTAAACATTTATCTTGAAAACTATTTTAATTAGAATATTAAATAATATTCTATAGACAAAAAGTTTTATTAAAATTAAAAAAAAGAAAATTTTTTCATTTTTGTTTTTGTTTTGATTTTAGAAACATGCTGGTTTAGCTTTTATTGAATTAGTTAATGAAGGACGTTTATTATCTCATGCAAGTAAAGATCATGTTGTTAAAGTAGCTAATGAAGCTGATTTTATACTTAATCGTATGCGTGCTGATGATATACGTAAAGCAAGTGAATTTGAACAATTATCAGCACAAACAACTGTTGAACGTAAATCAGAAGAACAATTATGTGAACATTTTATAACAGCAGCAAGACAACGACATCAAGTTATAGCATTACGTTTACAAGAAAAATTTTTAATGATGATGATTAATGATAAAACAATTTATTTAAATAGTTCAAGATTATTTTGGAAATTAGATCCATGGGAAGATGATTTAAGACGACGACGACGTTTAATACGTAATCCAAATGGTACTATACATAATGAAGCAACACAAAAATCATCATTTAATGGTATTAATGATGATATAATAATATCTTTTATACAAGAAGAAAATTTATTAAAACAATTAAAACAACAAAAAATACAAAATTTTAATCAAACAATAACAGATGATGATGAAATATTACAAGTTGATGAAAAAGATCTTGATCAAGATTTTTCAGGACCAATACGTTTTTCAACTGAATGTTCATTAATTTGTGGTATTAATATAATACGTGGTACTTTAGCTATGACACATAATGCTATGTTATTTGATGCTGATGAATATGATGAAAGTTATATAAAAATTGATTCAAAAGTAAAATTAATAAATTATTAAAAATTACATATATATATTCTATTTTTTTTTTTAGATGTTTCCTTATATTGATAATATTCATGGAAAATGGCATTTTAATGAAATACGAGCTATATTTTCAAGACGATATCTTTTACAAGATAAAGCATTAGAAATATTTGTTTCAAATAGAAGTATGAATTAAATAGATTATTTTTTTTTCTTAACTTCATTTAAAATTATACTTTATAGACTATAAAACTTATAAATAATAATATTTTTCATTTGAACAAGAAATTATCTATCCTTATTTATATAATAAATAGATTTTTGGAGATTTTTCTTTTTTTTTTGAATAGTTCAATTTTGATAGTTCCAATAACATTGAAGATGAAATGAATTTGATTCATATCCATAGGAATCCTTTCTTTCCTTTGGTAGAACCTGAAATTTGTTCAAGTGTGCGTCAATTTAGTAATCCTTAATATATATATATAGATAATATGGTAAATTAGATTTATTGGTCTTGCTATGAAATTCTCTTGCGAAAAACCTCTAGCTTATTGCTATACTTCTACATATATTTTTTTTAATGAGTAATATATTAAGAGAAAAAATGATTTTTAAATTTTGCATAGGAACAAGCCTTTATAAGAATGATTTCTTATGAAAGTTTTCAATTCTTCTTGTTCTTCATATTCTAAAATATAGCTATAGCAACTAATACTTTCACAAAAAAAAAACAAACTTCTTATTAATTCTTAAAAGTCCAAGGAAGGTTTTTCTTGCAACAGAAAGAAAACAACCATAAAAATTGAACTGATGAATTCTTAGTACACTCATACTTTGTTCTTGAGATATTGAACATAGAAAAAAATCGACAACATTTTGCCAAAAAACTCATAAAATCCAACTTCTCTTCAACATGCTGTATTTCCAAGAGTAAATAATAATTGTTTATTGAAAAATTTCAGGGTAATCTAAATAGTATATGAGTTATTTATAAGTCAAAATCTCTTTGTTTCAATTTTTTCTTGAGGCAGACTATCCCTTCGAAGGAACATTGGATTCTTAAGGGTTAAGATTTGTCTCTATGCAAATTTTCAAATCAAAATAATCTAACAGATATTTGTATGAAAGATTGAATTATTATTTCAATTTATAATTTTCTGTTTTATTTTTGTTATAATGTACTTTTGTAAATTTGTATTTTAGCAAGTGTTATGTTTGCATTTATTGATCGTTCAATTGTAAAAAAAGTTGTAAACTTTTTACCTCGAGTTGGTGTTGGTGGTCGTTATGGTTTACCACAACAACGGTTAGAATAATTATTTAATAATATTTATTTTTCTATTATTTTTATTTAGACGAACATCATTAGCATCAGCAAAACAATTATTTCGTTCAGCAAATATGACTCAACGATGGCAAAGACGAGAAATTTCAAATTTTGAATATCTTATGTATCTTAATACAATTGCAGGTATGTTTAAATAAAGATTAAAAATAAAAATTTTTTACATTTAAAATATTTTTTAGGTCGAACATATCAAGATTTAAATCAATATCCTGTATTTCCATGGATTATAGCTGATTATGAAAGTGAAAAACTTGATTTAAATTCTCCATCAACTTATCGAGATTTATCAAAAGTAAAATTTAAATTATTTTTATTATCTATACTTGATTTATTTTTCTTTAGCCAATTGGTGCATTAAATCCTACAAGAAAATC
>CAJNOP010002202.1:0-19337 GCA_905250075.1 Rotaria sp. Silwood1 | reverse complement strand
TTCAACTCTATATTAAACTGAACAACAAGAATTCGATCGTTGATATTCTAATATGATTATTCTTCGTAATAGAAAAATTTTCTTGATTTTTCAAAAGGATCTTTTTTTCTCATTTAAATCGATAAAAAAAAACTTCAGAAAAAAAAACCAATTAAATATGAAGGATAAATTGATTAGTTCACATAATATCGTATGGACTTGAATATGTTAATCGATTGAATTTTTTATCGAAGACGTCGCTCTTGTAAACAAAACACGAAATCAAATTGAATTGAATAAAACAATCTGATTTATATTGGTTCGTAGAAAGACCAATTAAATTACTTTATTTCATTATAATTCGTTCGTTGATTCGTATGAATGGAGAACATTTAATATCAGCTTAATTATTAATAAAACGATAATAATTATTGATCAACATCAAAGAAAATTCTTTCTTTTTTTTTTACTTTTTTTTTTAATTTATTTCAAAATTGATAATAGATAGAGATAAGAATTGAAAATCGAATAAAAACGATAAAAAATAGTTGATAGAAATGTTATCATTTAAAATTAATCGTATTGAATTAAGTATGTCTTTTATCGTCGATGTAAACATTTTTCTTATGTTATTCATCAGTAAACAATTTGTTTGTGTCTAATTGAATAATAAATTGTATTTCATTGATGAAATTTCTTTTTTCAGAAAACGAAAAATCAGATGTCGAATAATTTGAATAAAAGTGATGTTTGTTTTGAGCTTTTGAATAGACGTCCAACATCGAAGTATCAAATATTTATATTTTCGGGAGCTGGTTCTCCTGGTATAACTTTTTTTATAATATATTTCAATTTTAATTAATTGTTTCGATTAAATAAGCTTCATTTTATCGAGAATGGACTAAACATTTAGACAAATATGATTTATTTTTAATAATTTATCCAGGAAGATTAAAAAGAACAAGTGAAAAATTCTTTACTACAATAAAAGAATATATTATAGGATTTAATCAACGACTTATACCATTTATTAATAAACCATCGATTTTTATTGGACATAGGTGCAGATCTTTTCTTTTTTTTCTTTTTCCTTAATTTAATTTGATTTTTTTACTTAAGTATTGGAACTGTGATTAATTTTGCATTGGCTCAACACATGATTGAAACAAATAATAAAAGATATTTAATTAAATTATTAGTTGAAGTGGGAAGAGGACCACCTCATTTACCAGATCTTTTGTTCATTCTATATAAGATATATATATATAAATCTGTAGATCCTGATAAATCTTTTGCTGATATGAACGATGCAGAGATTGTTGAAAGTTTAAAGAAAATGGCAGGTCAATTTTATATGAAAAGAATCTTTTTAAAATGAATTATAGTTGTTTTTTTTTTTCTTTTTTAAATAGATCCTAAAACACGAGAAGTTTATGATTATCCAGAATTTGTTGAAATGTTAATACCTATGTTAAAAGCTGATGCATAGGTTTTGTTTATTTCAATTTCGATTGAAAATTTTTTTTTTTTAATTAGATAATATAGATATGTCAACCATTATTACCTTTAACTTCATTAAATATTTCAATTATTGTTTATGATGGAGAATATGATGAAAGTGTTAAAGAATCATTTTTAAATAGGTAATACAAATTATTTTTTGTTTTTCTTAAAAAAGAACTAAATAATTTTCTTAATAAATATAGATGGAAAGAATTAACAGACAAAAAAAGATTTATTTCAAGTTCGAATGTTCGCTGGACATCACATTTTTCATTCGGAATGTCAAGATCAACTATTAATATATCTTAAAAAGATTTGAATTTTATTTTAGATAAATTAAATAATTAATTTTTTATTTATTTCATTTTTTTTAAGATAATTTAAAATATATTTCTATTTAATATTCTATTTCAATAGAATTAATATGTATATGATCATGATCAAAGATATCGATATAAATAAATGACAGAATATTTATTTATAAAAATAAATAATATCAATTCAATAAAAAAAAAAGAATGAAATAGATTCTTAGTCTAATTTTAGTTCGACATTTATTATATTAATATATTCAAACAAGAATAAATTTTATTTCAATTAATTATATGAATTAATCAATAATCATTTGTGATTTAAATATTATTTTAGAATAAAAACAAATTTATCTGAATATTTATAATAAAAAAAAAAGAGAAGATCAATACTCATTGGACTTATGTATAGAAAGATTTTCCTAATTAGTTTCATAAAGATTTAATATAATACTTCAATAAAAATAGGATATTTATCATTGTTAACATTTAATTGACGTATTTTCAAGAGCGTGATAAAATCGAAAGAATAAACAACTAAAAGAATAAATCAAGATTATATTCTTAACTATTAACAATCAGATATCCAAAGTATAAAAGACACTATTTATCAGTTGATTGTTTTTTTTTTCAAAGTAAGAGAAAAAAAAGCAATTGTTTGAACATCCTTCATTAAAACTTTTAGAAAATTCTTTCGATGTAAAAAAAATAAGGATATTTGACTGAACTCTCTCATCCATTACATATTTCGGAATATTCGTTCATTATTATTTCAAAAAACATTTCTTATTCTTCCAAACTCATTACAAATATCTAAACGATTTAAAAACGTTTACTAATATAAATATACAGAAAATAGAGTTTTTTGTTTTATAAATATTCTCATTATGCCTTGGATATATTTTCAACATCGTCCGATAATTAACATTTATTTGTTTTATGAAAGATTCTTGTGAAATATTTGATGAAAATTATCAATAGATATTTGCAAATATTTAGAATAAAACTTGTTGTTTAATTGAATAAATTTGAAATGTATTATTATTCTGATAAACTTTATTAATTCTAGAAATTATTTATAAGAATATAATTTTATTCAATGATAAATATAATAATATTTTATTCAAACAAATGGCAACTATATTAACTTTTATTTCTTGCAGTTTAATATTATTTTTATAGATAAATTTCTGTTTAATTTCAACATCTAAAACAATTCATATTGATATTTGAGTATTTAACCATTATTTTTTACTAATATTTAGTTAAATAATTTGATTATAAGTTTCATAGTTATATTGAATATAGAATGAACATTTTCGTTGATGACACAATTCTAATTATTGTTATTTTCAAGTTCATCCTATGTTTCTAGATGACAAGGAATGTTCGAAGAAAAAAGGATCTATTTTCATATTGAATTAATATAAATAATAAAAATAAATAGATAAATAACTCGATGTGAATATAATATAGAATATGAAATAAATAAAGTAAGGTCATCACGTACAAAATGATAAGAGAACATAAGACTAAAACAGAATGTTGTTGATGTTTAATTTACTATTGATAGTATGTTCTTCTTCATTAGGTTTTATGAATAAAAAGAAAAAGAACGAGGCAAATGAGTGCATTTATCATACTATATATACAAAAAACTAATATGATTGATTTTGTTTTTTTCTTTTTTTAAACGTTTATTTGTATGTAAAATCGATAGAGATATAATGTCTGCAAATGGTCAAAGTAATGAAGTTGACAAATCTTCTGATAAATTATATTTAGATGAACCATCTACAGAAAAAGAATTATTTAGTGAGCAATCATTTGCTTTTGGTACAATGCAAGGATGGAGATCATCAAATGAAGATTTTCATAAACATAAAATACCATTAGATGAGAATTTAGCAAATAATTGGGCTTTTTTTTCAATATTTGATGGTCATAATGGTATTGATACTGCAAAAAATGCTTCACAAATTATTGATAAATATTTTTTGGAATCTTTTAATGATATTCAATCGAATATAAATGATTATAATCAATTAAATAATATTATTAAAAATATTTTTATTCAATTAGATACAAATTTAAGAGAATTAGTTAAAGATCATAGTGGTTCCGTTTGTGTACGTATTGGTTTTTTTTTATGAAATAAATAAATACATATAAATCTGTATATATATACATAGATAGCAACATTAATTAGTCCTGAAAAAATATTTTTTATTAATCTTGGAGATTCTCGTGGAATAATTATATCAAATGATGGAAAAGTTTTATTATCTACGAAAGGTTATTTAATTATATAATATAATAAAAAAAAATAATATTTCAGTTTTTAATAAAGATCATAAGCCAAATGTTCAAAAAGAAAAAGAACGTATTCGTCGAGCAGGAGGTCGAATAACAAGAGTTGGAAATGATATTTTACGTGTTGAAAGTCAACTTGCTATGACACGAACTTTAGGAGATTATTCATTAGATAAAAATATTGTTACAGCTATACCCGATTTAATTCAATATGAAAGAGATTCATCAGCTGAATATATTATTATTGCTTCAGATGGAATTTGGGATGTTATGAATAATGAACAAGTTGCTTCATTTGTCTCTCAACGTATATCAAATACAACATTAGAAAATATAATATCACAATTATTTGATCAATGTTTAAAACAAGAATCTTTAGATAATATGACGGCTTATATCATTAAAATAAATTAATATTTTATTGTATTTTATTTCATTTATAAATTCTCCTTTTTTTTTTGTTTTAATTATCAAAAACCAAATGTCTTTTTATAAAGAATATCATCAGAAAAGGATAAAATTCAGATGTATAGTTTATTGAATAAACAATAACCTATTTCTAAAATAATCTCGAAATAAAATAAAACAAAACTGATATTTGGACATAAACATAGTTTAATTGAATTTCAATAAAACTTATTATTTTAATATTCTAATTAAACGATAGAAAACTAATAAATATTAAATTTTTCAAAATCTCTTATCATATAAAAAGATTTTACATAAATAAATATCAAAATAAGTGACCGCGTGAAGGATCTAAGATAGATAGGATAGAAGCGTTTTAAAAGAATTATTTAACGGCAACCACAAATAAATTTGGTCTGCAAACGCACCATGATAGAGTAAACATTCTTTCTGACACACACACGCGTCAAAACATTTTTTGTCATCCTTTTTATAAGCTATGTTTCGGAATATCGCGCAGCGACAAATTTGTTTTTTGCTTGAAAACGATCAAAGTTTTGTAACGAAAAAAAAAGACTGTGAATACAGTTACTGTTTTATAAGAACAAACTACCGAATGAAGCAATATTACTAAAGAAAAACAATGTCGAAAGCTGTGTGTATAATGCATTGAAATAAGAAGTTGATTTTTCGAATGGGAGAAGACTAAGAAACAGTCGACTAGGTTTTTTCAGTTATTTATCTTGAAACATGAATATGAACTTGAAAATATATTTCATATTGAAAGTCGAAATGAAAAGAGGTTATTTAATTAAAAAATTATTGGAACAACCTCTAGTGAAACATCTTGCAAGCGAGATCTTGGATCTTGACTTGGTAGTACCTGTTACGAATGATTTTGCTACTGCATGGAACTTGATCGTCCCGAATCGTTTAAGAAAAGATGATCTTCATTGAAGGATATCCGTGAGAACGAAGAATTTAAACTGACCATTGGTCTCTCACTTGACTCCTTTGGGTGTTCAGCAGTGATCCAATTTAAGATTCATATTCAGGATTAAATTATTATTTCGGATTCAGTAGCGTAGCCAAGGGGGAGACAAATGAGCAATTGCCCATTTCATTTTAAAATTTGCCCATTATAATTTTTAAGAGTAAGGCTTTGCCCATTGAAATTTTACTTTTTCTGAATTGTTTATTTCTTTGCTGCTGCATACATCTATAAAGATCTCGATATAAATCCAGATGGAATATGGAAATTATATACACAAATTCATCATCGTCGTCTTGATTTAGGTGTTTGATTTTGAAATATAAATCTTATAAATAGAAACATTCAAAACAGACTAAACACCCATGACTCAGTCTTAAGGTCTCTCCACTGTCAAAAAGGGTGTGGGTGTGGGGTGAGGGGTGGGTGTGGGTGTGGGTGTGGGTGTGGATGAGGTGTGGGTGGGTGTATGTGTGAGTGTAAATCTTCTATTAGCCCACACCCACATCCACACCCACACACTCACACCCACCCACACCCACACCCACACCCTATTGAAATTATTATTGATATATTTAATTATCTATCAAATAATGATATTATTTATACATTCTTTTATTTCAATCAACGATTCAACAATTTATTATTACAAAATCAATGTTACTTTAACTATTTAGAATTCCCAACAAGAAATTTGGAGTTTTGGAGAAATATTCTTTCAATTATTGGATCTCGAATAGAATTTTTAAATATAAATACAATTAATTTCTCGTTATCATTAACATATTTTCCAAATATAAAATCTCTAATTCTATCTTCACCAATTGATGTCCTAAATGAACAATTAAAATTAATTCTCGAAAGTGAACAATTTCAAAAGATACATTCATTCAAAATTAAAGAAAATAAATTTTATTTTGATCGATTATATGACAATTATTTAATCAAAAAAATTCTTAATGATCAAAATTCTTTAGAAATATTTCAATATTCATTAATAACACTACCATTGTCATTAATAGGCACATCTAATTTGAAAATTAATTTTAATTTATATTCATTAACATTGATTTCATATACACCAAATTTAACATGTTTAAATGTTCAATTAAAACCACCTTATAGATTTCAAGAATTGATTCATAGGACTAATATTAAATTAAAACAATTACATTTAAAATTAATTGAGAATGAAACAAGAGAATATCCACTGTCTAATGATGTTCAATTATTCAATGGTATAAAACAGTTTTCATCATCATTAATTTGTTTATCACTCAATTTAGTTGGTTTGGATATTAAAACTACAAATGAAATTCCATTTAATAGTATAAAACTTCAACAATTCTTAGAATCAATGATAGAACTTAAATAATTTCATCTCTATGCTAAGTTAAATAAAGATCCAATTGATATTGATAATATTTTATCAAGATTTTATGATAAATTTTGGTTTGATCATAATCTATCATTTGCAATGCATGGAAGATATTTCTACACATTACCATTTTATTTTAATGATCTTTTATAATTTTATGAAGGTTTTGATGGTGTTCAATCAAATAATATCGAGATTCTTGAAAGTAATCCTCGAATGTGGTATCATGTCAAGTCTATTGAATTACTCGTAACATATAACTATAATTTAAATTTCGTAAAAGAACTAAAAATTAAAATGCCAAAGTTAACTTTAATTAAATTCGGCAATATTGCTTTTTCTTCTACACATAAAACAGTAAATTTATATCAAGAGGAGAAATTTGATGTTTAATTAGATAATGTGACGACTATTGAATTTACTCATGGATCTATTGAAAATAAAAAAGAATGGTTAATTAATGTAACACCAAATTTGAAATATTTATTCCTTTGGTTTACAGAATTATCTTCAATAGATAATCAATTAGCTTCAGTATTAACTAAAAGAATTCAACAATTAAACATATCGACATATACTGAGCTTGAACAATTGACAATGATAAGTAATGTTTATTTTTCAAATGTTCAATATATTATTTTTGGCTTGAATGACGATGGGATGAAGCCTCAAAATTATGCAGATTTTATTATGAAAATATTGAAAAATTTTCAAAATTTAAAGACATTAATCATTTACATTATTCCAATCAGTTGTTTTTATATAGAATTGAGCGAAATTATTCAAAATTTGGATATGAATGAAATTATCAACAACTATCAAGTGCAACAATTTCGAGAATATTCTTTATTTTCAAAAAAATCATCTTAAACATAAACCTTAGACATCACACGACGTTTGTTTTGAAGATCAGGCAAGAATCTTTTTTCCTTTCCTATCAAAAGAATCTGGTCTGCTCGATCAAGAAAAATAAGAATCTTGACAGAATAGGTCCAAGAACGTCGACTAATGACGTGTCAATCTGTTGGAGACATACATGTATGGAATGATTTTCAATTAATTGAAAAACTTATCTTATATCTATAGAATTTCAATATTTCATCTGGATTTATATAGAAAAACATTAATCAATTAAGATACAAGGAGCAATTATTTTCTTCCTTTCTTTGTTCTTCACAGAGAGAATAAACAAAGAGCGTATGTGGGATTCAGGGTGTGGGTATGGGTGTTTGGGGTGTGGGTGTGGGTGTGTCGTTGATCTCTGTTTCAGCTATACCGACACACAGTGCCCACATCCACATATCATCCTACGCCCACTTCAACACCCCGCACCCACACCCACACCCTCGTCCGATACTACCGAGACCGAGACGGCTCGGGCCGAGAATCTCGGTCTCGGTACATCCCTAGATATATTATAATAAAAAGCATATTAAAAAAGAGAGGGATCAAACTCATCACTGTTACAAGGAAACAGAAAAAGAAACTTTGCTATTGTTATAATAAGATGATTACAAAAGTTTTTCGTCAACTAAAGTAATATTATTATTTAGTAGTTCATCATGATCATTATTATTATCTAATGTTGTATTAATCATACGAAATTCTTATGTGTCATATTATTCATTGTAGTAGGAGATGAAATTCTTGATAAATTTACTGGTAACATAGGTTCATCATGAAATTTTTTATTGTATGCAATAAGTTGAAGAATATCTTGAAGAGATATATTTTTATATGATGCTGTTGTTATTGAATTATTATTATCACGATTAAATATAATAACATTAACATAGATTAAATCAGGTAATTGTATTGGTATAGAAAAATGACATGTTATTGATGTACAGTCAATAAATTTTGATAAATTTTTAATATGTTTTAAATTATTACCTTGATGATTAAAAAATCGATATACACGACCATAAGCTTTTTCACGATGCTCTCCACTAGGTAAGAATAAAAAAGAAATAGATTCTAAGTTTTTATAGTGTTTTCTTAACATACGAATAATCTTTTGATATATTAAGAATACACTTATTCGGATTGAAAATATTTTGATCAAATGATGGATAATAAATTGTATATGAAGCTGAAAACAAACATAATTAAAATAATTATCACTACTGTAAAAATTAGTTAATTCACCAACGGCAACAAAACTGAGAGAAGAATAATCTACTAGTAAGGTTTTATATTCATTTTTTTTGAGATCATGTAAGAGTAATTCTCAAAAAGAGATAGTATTGACTAGATGTAACAATCACTAAACTCTATTATGCAAATCTTTTGTTTAAAAAAAAAATATCATCCGAATATTAAAAATCAACGACAAGCTTTATTTTCGACTGTTATTATTTTTCAACATAAGAATACTTTACCAGATAGTAAGTATATCGAACTTACAGCTTAAATTTAATTGTTGAATTATCTTACATATGAAAACTTAAAAGTTCAACATTGACTTATTCAACCGTTCATGTAAACACAGATATAACATACTATATCAATAACTTGTCGTATCACAGATAGAGAAAGATGTCTGTCTTTGACAAGCAAACAAAGAATGATTCCAAGAACTGTTTAGTTTAATAAGAAATTGGAAAAAAATTCGAATTTAAATACATGGAGTTTATCTATTTGGATCGACTCTAGCACGTAATCTAAAAACATAGGCAAAATGTTTCTTATGATATTCTCTGATAGCATTGCTTTAATATTGTACCACATAATTTATGTAAAACAATGAATGAACAATCATGTAAACAACTATATATGATTCTATTCTAATCTTTAAATTAACTTACTTCCAGGTAAATAAACACTTGTAACAACATCAAGATCATCATGCAAATTAGCGGAATGAATCATATGTGCATATTTTGATAAAGTTATATGATCAACCTTTTAAATAGAAATATTTTATAAAATAAATTTCATACAACGTAATATAAATTACTTTTAGACTATAACAAACATCTGTTTGTTCAAGTGGTGTTAAGAAATCTCGACAAAATAGTTCTTGAAGTAATTTACTTGCTAAGCCTGTAAGAAAATAAATTAAAAAATTTATTTTCTTCATGAAAAAGCAAAAAGTATAAATAATTTTTACCAAACCAATCATTTTCTTCAAGATCATAATCATTCCAAAATTTTTCTGTTTCATCTTTATTGAAATAAGAAAGTATTCGTTTTGGATACCATTTTTCTACTAATTGTGTTCCTTCAATAAGCACAGCCTAAGTAAAAAAATATATATATAGAGTTTTATTTTATTTTTATAAAATAAAGCATAAAAATAAAAATCATACTGTTAAATCAGCTTCTGTCAATCGAATACGATCATGCTGACGACCATGATGTATTTGAAGTAAATCATTACGCCTGTTTTTAAACAAAAAAAAAAAAGAATTGAAAATTAACAAGCAAACAAAAAACTATCTCAATAACTTTACTTGTCAATTGCTTTTCTCAAATTTTGAATATGTTCATTAACAACATCATTCATTCGACTATAAACTGATCGACTATCCGTTGTTGTAACTAGAGCTGAAAATGGTTCAAATACTGCGTTAAAAAATTGTCTATATAAAGAAAAAGAAAACTTTCTTATCTTTTTTAATCAATAAAATAAAATCAAACCGATATTCATTAATTGGTTTCGTTAAAATTTCTTCAATATATGAACGATAAATCTTCAATTCCTTTTGTTCAATTAATGATTCTAATGCTGCTAATACTTCTGGTGATGAAACTTGATAAAAATATTGTGCTGCTAAACCTGGACCAGCAATACGTCTTGCAAGAAAAGTATCATGTGCAGGAATTCGAGCTAAACGTTTAATAATCAATTTAAATACTATTATATCATACAATCCACCAGCAAAACGATGTAGAAGAGCATCTAAATTATAGATTATAAAAAAAAACATTAAATATTATACAGTATTTATTTTTCAAAATAACTTACAAATCAGAATTAAAAGAGAAGTTATTGGACTAAAAACTAATGCAATCAATACTAATATTGGTTGTACAATGCCACAGAGTAGAAAATCAGTTATTAAAATATTAATAAGACAAAAAAATTTTCGACCATATTCACCTGAAATTAAAAATATAATCAATTATTATGAAATAATTATAAGAATTCATTTATTATCATTACCAGCTGAATTTGCATCATAGACAAGAATTTGAACTATATGAAATAATAATGTTAGAATTGGCATCCTAAATTTAAATAGGTAGTGAAAATTTATTCTGCTACATTGTAAAAATTTACCAAATAGGTGATAAAACACCTAATATAAAAGAGCCAGTTGAAAGAAGTACACAAGAAGCTGGATAAACAGCACAAATGGCAACAGTAACAACAAAACCTTTTGCTACATAATTCCAAAATCGATTGAAAAATCTTTGCACATTCTTTCCCAAAAGTCCTAAAATAAAGCTTTATTGATTCTTCTTCTTTAACATATGTTTAAACAATACATTGAGTATGTGAATGTATGATTTCTCTGTTTAGTTAAAAAACAACTAATTGCTCTCACAATAAATTTTTAATAAGAATTGTACGATATAACTAGGAAACACCATTCGACTTCATATAATGGTTATGAGTAGGTCTATGTGAAACTACGAAAAGTTGAAAATGATGATGACCGATTTTATGAAATTTTTATTTAGAAGTAAACATTTAGTAAACCGTTGTGTTTTAAAACAGCATCAATGTGTCATGGTTCGAAATTTTTTCAGCTTATCTTAGTCTTACAGGGACCTATTCATATTTATCATACGCAGTCGATGTTAACTTTCAAAATAGATTTTTCAATCTTGATATATCTTCCATGTAATACTGAGTCTTGAAATTTTAGTATCAGTTTTCATCTATATTATTTTAATAGATTTGTCATCATTTCATTATTTATGTGCATACCTCGATCAGGTGCTCGTTCGAATTTTTGTCTTGATTGTCTCACATGATTCCAAAGAGCAGCAAGACGTGAAATAAATGTTTCTGTTTTTGAAGATGGATCTTCATGAAGTTTCAACTAAATGAAAAAAGAAATTACCATAAAATATGAAATAAATTCTTTTCTTTTTCTTTATATACATCATCTCGATTTAATTTATAATCAGGTCTAAATGGCTTTGGAGATAATAGAGCTCGAAAACTAACTGGACTAGCAAATGGAATTACAAGCTAAACAGAAACTAAATAAAATAAATTCTTGATTAAAATGATATCTTTCATACACAAAATGTATAAATAGCATTTGAAAGCCAACAATATGTACGAAGTGCAAATAATTTCCATCTCCAAAATGGATATCTTGTTGTTGTTGAATAAGTTATTTTTCGTTGAAGATTATATTTTGCATAAGGCTAAAAAAAAGTACCAATACTAATTATACACTCTTCAAAAAATAAAAATAGTTCTTAATGCAATTCCTGTGGAGTTAAAATATGCAACACGATATACATAGTTGCTGTAACTAATCACAGAGAGATTATTTTATTCGTTCGATTTTGAGACATATATCTTCATAATCTTTTTACTTAATGTTTTCGAAATAAAATAAAGATGTTGATCATATATTATAGCGAGACGCTATGAATATCTGGTCATAGACTTATCGACACAATCTCGGACATTTTTTAAGAGCTTTATGAAGCTAATAATAGGTTTCCGAAGTTTCAACAAAGCCTTTTTGAAATTTTTGAAAAGTTTTCGAAACTTTGGATGCATATTTTCAGCTTGAAAAAACTCTTAAACATTATAGGACAATTAGAGTCTAGATTGATATAAAAAGACAAAGATAATTTACATTAGAGTCAATCAATCTTCTTTGACTTTCTTCTTGTTCAGATGTGCATGTATGTTTAGCAAATACTGTTGGAATACGTTCTGTTGGAAGTGGATATGTTCGTTCGACAATCCAATATTCTTAAAAAGAAGATTTAAAAAACAAATGACTCTTTTTTTTAAATTTTACTTACTTGGCAACCATATCGATCGACTACATTCAATTGTTTTCAAAGGTTCAATTGATGGTTTAAGAGTACGACGAAGAATTGGTTCATGCTAGAACAAACAAAAAATAATAGATATATAGTAATATTTGAAAAAAACATTTTTCTTTAATTACATCTTTTCGAAATGTAAAATCTCGTTGAATAAAATATGCAACTTGTTGATTTCCTAATGCTTGACATTGATCAATTGATAATTGATGTGCATCCCATTTATGTTGATGAATATAATTTATTCTTTCTTCAAATAATTTACTTTCAATCCAACGACTAATTTTAGATTTTATTGGATGTTCACGAATTAATTTTTCTCTTATCTAATTTTTTTTTTATAAAATCAATTTTATATTTGAAATAAGAAATAGAGAAAAATAAATACCATATTAAGATGTTTTTCTAAATCATCATTTAAGTTTTGAACAACTGATTTCATTGTTAACATAGAACGAGCTTGTGAAACTAATAAACGTCCAAGACCAGGTGATAATTCTTCAATTTCATTAGAATTTTCAATAGTTTCAAATGCTTGTTCAACATATTCAAGATTTAATTGTGTTTGAACTCGTTTAGCCACTTCTTGTTTTGATAAACCTAATTCACTTTGTTCATCTGAGATTCAGAACAAAAAACAAAATAGATCCATAATGAAAAAAGCAAATATCTTTAATAGTCAGAAAAATATTTTACTTTTATATTGATTAATTAATCGTCGTTTTGTTGTATTAAACCAATTTTTTGGTGTACTTTCACGAAGAAGGGTACTAATAATTGATGATAGTCTCGTTTGAAGATCATTATTATGTAATCGAAGATCAATAACAATATTATTTGGTGTTACAAAATGATGAGGATATGGCAGCATTCGAGGTGGACAATGCTAAAAAGAATAATATTTTGATTTAAATGTATACTTATATATCTTAATATAAAGCCCTTTGTCTAAAGTAGAGCCCTTAAACTGAACCGAACATTTTGCATCAAGCCTCACCAGAAGCATAAGTCTGAATGTTCATTCGTCTGATGATTTTAAACTCGGATTCGATCCAATAATTAATGAGATTTTGATGTTTACAAATATGTTTACTGCCTTAAATTGCTAATTTACATAAAAGCGTAGTAGTGAAAACCAGCTCGATCAGGACTGAGCAATTTATTGTATTTGAGAACATGTTACAGAGGTGGAAGTGGATATTATTTTATATGACGAAGTAATTGAATACATGAAAAGAAAAATAACTTATCAAAAGGAGTTGAACATCTATTATTGTGATGGAAAAATCATTCATGTATGTATCTACAATTATGATATTAAAACCGAAAGACATCAAATGAATTCAGAATTACTTGATTCGTTTGTTTTTTTTCCTTGCTATTTACAGAAGAAACTAAATAGTATACTTTTTCATAAAAAATCAAATTTTGAAATCCATACTATGAATGTGAAACACTATATCAGATGTCAATTAGCTTTGATGCGGGTAAGCTTACGAAAAATCGTATTCGTACATGATTCTAGTCTGAGAATCAATTTTTTTCAAGTAATTTCTTCGATTTATTGATCATTTTTATTGTATTCATATCAATAATATCAAAGTTCAGTAAAAGCAATACTTTACTTTCGTCATCCTAGGAACATATCAGTTCTGAGCTTGAAAAACCTTGAGAAATACTTGCAAGTATGAATCTTCTCGAATATGAGTAGTTCGAGTATATTGTCTAGCTCTGCTATTGTGTACTAATTAAAAGATCTCTTCATTGTTGTACATTTGTCTAGAAATTCAACAACGTTTTTAGCACGAAACAGCGCATTCACAATTGAAGAAAACATATTCTCAGGTATACACCTTGAAGTTTGTTCAGTGAAGTACTCTGTCTGAATCTAAGAACGCATTTTACTAATTTCTTTTGCAGACAACTGTATTAATTCAAATTAGTTTGAAACTAAGACCTGTGCTATTGGTACACTTTGATTGTGAATGAATTTCATCTACACTATTCAAAATATCAGTATAATCAACTGACCTAAACAAGTTTGACCGAAGAAAAACATTAGTTTTCTTATTTTTGTTAATTTTTTTAACTATTGAGAACATTAAATTTTGCTAGTGACAAATTTTATTCTTTAGAAAAAAAGAATACTATTGGATATTGTACAAAAATGTTAAATTATATTGTTCTAAGAACACTCTTACCAATAATTGTTTCAGTAAATAGTGAGTAAAGAACTGCTACGAATATCATAGTAGATTTTAAACAAAAATCATATATTATTTTATTCAAGCTTTCGATAAGATACTCTTATCATCTTCAGGAATAACAAAAGACAAAAAAAAACGCTACATATATAGAACTTATGTTAATTGATAGATTAATTGAGAGAAGATTGATGAATAATAATTCGCGAATTATTATGTTCGTAGAACATATCCGGGCCCCCAAAACATGCCAAGAGGCAATTTTAATTGTTTTATCCAAAAATATTTAATTTAAATTTTACGTCATTTAAGGACTTATGTTGCATTTGATGAGTGAATAGACTTTCTTTAATCGTTCTTCTTCTCCAATTCGATTCGAGGGATAAGGTTTCAGATCCTGTAAAATCGAATGTGTGGTTTTCTATGTTAGCGTGTTTTGCAACATTAGATGATTTGGTGAATTTTCTTACATCGACTTCGTGTTCTTTCATTCGAGTTTGTTTCGTTCTGCTTGTTTCACCTATATAGCATTTATTACAGTTCAAGCAAGATATTTTGTAAATAAGATTTTTATTTCTCTTTGAATCATCTAGTCCTTTTTGGAGAGGCAGAAATAAGCTCTTAATTGTAAATGTTTTCCTAAAGCATACATTAATCTTAATGAGTGGTAATAGTTTCTTGCATAATTG
This sequence comes from Rotaria sp. Silwood1, assembly GCA_905250075.1. NCBI lineage: Eukaryota > Metazoa > Rotifera > Eurotatoria > Philodinida > Philodinidae > Rotaria > Rotaria sp. Silwood1. The sequence goes on along the minus strand of CAJNOP010002202.1, from coordinate 3,534 downwards.
CTTAATTCGATGTGCTAATATGGTTGATTCGTGTCCATAGTAGGCTATTAGGAAATATACCGTTTTTATTTCAGATGATTTTGGTAGATCTTTCGATTTTCCTTTTAAGATTCTATTGCTAATGACTTCTCCTTCACGTATACCTTTTCTGATGAGGTGAGATGGGTAACCATTAGTTATTAAAGTTTCTTTCATTAATTTAATTTCACTTTCTTTCAATACGTCTGTTGAACATATGAGATGAATACGAATAACTAATGTTCTAATTAAGCTTAATTTATATTCTCTGCATTGGTTACTTTCATATAGTAAATAGAGATTGGTGTTAGTTGGTTTTCTATATAAACTCGTGTTATATACATTATTAATATTATCACGCTGAATTAATACATCAAGGAATGATAATTTATTATCATGCTCATGCTCAGGTGTGAATTTAATATTTGAATGCCATTTATTAATTCTTATTAGAAAATCTTTAATGTTTTGATTAGTTTTAAAAATGCAGAATATATCATCTACGTATCTTATCCATGTTAAAGGTTTGTTAGTAGAGAATTTATTTAATTTTTGTTCGAGATTTGACATGAATAGATCAGCTAAAATCGGACCTAAAGGTGATCCCATTGCTACGCCATCAATTTGTAAAAATATTTTATCAAGAAATCTAAACGGAACATTACACACTGCATATTCTAACAGTTGCTTAAATTGTGATCTATTAAATGGAATGGGTGCAGAACTAGATTTTTTAAATATCATATCAAGAGTAATTTCAATGGCTTCATGAACAGGTACGTTAGTATATAAGTTATCGACATCAAAGCTGACCATAATTTGATTAGTACTATCTTTGATTCCTGTGATCTTTTTTACGAATTCAAATGAGTTTTTAACGAAAGAAGGTGATTGATTTGGTCTATTATCTTTAATTATTTGGTACAGGTATTTAGAAAGATTATAATTGTAAGAGCCGATAGATGAAATTATGGGTCTAAGTGGATAATTAGTTTTATGTACTTTTGGTTGTCCATACATCGTTGCATAAGAGGAAGAGGTAGAGCGAATTTTCCAGTATGTTTCTTTATCAATGACATTATCTTTATGTAATTTTAGGATATATTCATTCATAGAGTTTTCTTTTTCAATTAATGAGGAATCTTTAGCATTTTTAAATTGTTTTAATTCAAGAATTTGGTTAATCTTTTCAATATAATCTTTTTTATCTAATATAACTATACAATTTCCCTTATCAGCACGACAAATAACTATATCATGATTATTTCTTAATGATTTAAGTGCGTGCAATTCATCATCACTAATGTTTCTAATTCTTTTCTTTTTAAGTGATCTCATATATGTGTCGGAATAATTATATAGTTTGTGACAGAATGTTGAAAATGTACTAGGATGACAATGTGTTTGGAGTTTAGATGCATTTAATTCAATATCGGTCTTAAACTCAATGAAATTAGTGATTTTATTTTCAATACAGAAATCCCATCCTCTGCATAGTAAGCGTTCTTCAACTGAAGATAGAATATAAGATGATATATTATGTATAAGTTTTCCTCGAAGTGAGTAATAATCTTGACCTATTTTACCATTATTTAATCTTTCCAACTTTTCATGACGTATATTTGCAACTTTCTCATGTATCTTTTTAGATCTTTCGAATAAATATTTTTGTAATGATGTATAATCTGAGTGTGTCCTTTTGGTTTTTAAATTATTCATCAATTTGTTCGTTTCAGTTTCATATTTAATGCTATCTTTTAGGGGTGGCACATTACTATTACTAGTAATAAGTAATAATCAATGGCGTTATAACTTATTACTAGTAATAAGTAATAATTTTGAACAGTAATACAAGTAATAAAGTAATAAGTAATAAAAGTAATAATGTTATTACTAATTACCAGTAATAAGTAATAACCATAAAAAATAGCAATAAAGTAATAAGAAAGTAATAAAGTAATACACAAATAAGATATTACAGTTACTTCTAATCATCAAATAGCTTTAAACTCCCTCATTAAAGCATTGTGACACCGTTAAATTTCATTTTTCCTGATAAATTGGTCTCAATATTTATCTATGATTGATGGAAGAAGTATAGTTTTTGGACTATGGAGAACAAATTTGGTTGAAATAATAGTTCATCAAAACGGAGAAAGTTAACTTAGCTGAGTAATGAGGTCTTATTCATATGAACAGAGAAAACATTCATCCTTTTGTTTTCTAATTTATGCTAATACCATTATTATAACCTTGGACCATGTCAGTGCATACTAGAATTATATTTTTCAAATTTTAAAAAATATAGAAGTTTGTTGTATAAGGTGAATCATTACATAACAAAGGATCGATGCTTTGTTTTAGTCACTCTCTGTAGTATGAGACCTTTTTGTTAATCTAGAGCAGATGTCATGCAAAAACTATACTATATATATTTTCTTTTTTATTAGTTAATTATAATAAATGAAATTTATGTTTTTGATAAACAGGGTGTGTGTTTGTTGGTGTGCTAAGAAAATAATCACATCCACAACCTTCTAGTGTCGCAATAGTCAAAGCCAAAAGTAGCAGCTATGTTGGATAAGGAGAATAGGAACAAAGAATGAACAGATAGAATCAAATCTAATCCTCTGATATATTGTTCTTTCTATGCATTCAGTGCATCTGAGATGAGATCTACGACATAATATTTCAACAATAAATAATATTTGTGTACCAATATCTTACCTGTTCTTTCTGTCTATGTTATATTGCATTTATTGATTTATTATTACTTTATTACGGTAATAATTATTACTCGTTATTACTTATTACTTTATTACTAATTACTTTTATTACTTTCAAAGTTTTATTACTTTATTACTGATAATAAGAAATAATTTTTTTTATTATTTATTACTGGCAATAAGAAATAATTTTTATTATTATTTATTACTGGTAATAAGTAATAAAAATTTGAAAGTAATAAAAGTAATAGTAATAAAGTTGAACGAAACTAGCTCATATTCTGCTACATAGAAAAGAATAGAAGCTATAGGACTATTAAACTAATCAAAACAAAGCAAACTGTGATAAAAAGAAATAAGTAATAAAAGTAATAACGATTATTACCAATTACCGAGTAATAGTAATAAAAAGTAATAGTAATGTGCCATCTCTACTATCTTTATAATGATTCTGGTATTCTTTTTTAAGGCAAAATTGTTTAAAGTGTGAGAATTCAGGAGTGTTTTTTATTCGTTGTTTCCATAAGTTTATTTTGACAAATGCAGGTGTTAAATTATAGATGAGACAAAGACGAATGAATTCGAGATCGCATTTACATTTTTGAAGTTTACTAGATAGTTTTTCGGTTTGTCTAATTGTAAGAAATACTGTCTCGAGGGTGTGGGTGTGGGGTGTGGGTGTGGGTGGGTGTGGGTGTGGGGTGTGGATGTGTGTGGGTGTGGATGTGGATGTGGGTGTGTGGATGTGGGCGTGGGCGTGGGTGCGGGTGTGGGTGTGGGTGTGGGTGTG
>CAJNOP010002201.1:0-19339 GCA_905250075.1 Rotaria sp. Silwood1 | reverse complement strand
GGTGTGGGTGTGGGTGTGGGTGTGGGTGTGGGTGTGGGTGTGAGTGTGGGTGTGGGTGTGGGGTGTGGGTGTGGGTGTGGATCTGAGTCAACTCAATAACTCTACTAATATTCACACCCACGCCCACACCCACACCCCACCCTAAACAGTAAGATTTCAATTTTGAAGGAATTTCGGATTGATTATTTGTACGTCGCTGTGGAGCATTCTGAATACATCCGAAATTTTGGATACACTCGGTGTATCCATAAGAACTTCGGAAACGGATTTTGATTCTCTGTCATACTTTTTGGAGATAGAGAATTCTGGAGAACCTGTTTGTTTTCTGTGGAAGCATTTCTAAAACTGTAAAATGTTTTTTCGCATACCCCAACAAATACCTATTCAGTTTTCTAGCAATATCAGTTTCCTACAATACCCTAAAGGTTTCTGAACATACGATTGGATTTCCGATATCACGAAGATGGTATTCCAAAATACTTTAGGAGTGTTCAAATGGGTAATGTAGGGTATCAGAGTGTTTCAGAACGCTTGAAAACCAAGAGGGTATTTTTGGAAACACTACAAGGGCCCGAAAATTCTAGTGCAAATCTTTAAAGATTTTCAAATGGGTTTTCGAACGTGTTTGGGTTTTTTGGTAATCAGATTGTTCTAGAGAGTAGTCAAATGAAAGCCTGAAGTCACAGAATAAGAGGCCAAATCAAGATACGAAACATATATATATGAATTGAGAAACCATCGTTCTGGCTACCGAACTATCCTGTGTGATTAGTAGTTCTAAAGATTTTGGGACAATGATTATAGGTACAAATCGATCCAGCTATTTTCATAATGTATCCATAGGAAAAAGATTCGATCCGATGAAGGATCAATTCATGTTAGTGAGTTAGATGTAGGAGAATGTCAAGAGAGATACATGTATCTAGAATAGACCCTCTAGCGGAAAACTATTCGCTGATGAATTGTTTTATTTTATAGATTTTGTATCACAATCCCTGTGACACAATGTTTTTAAAATAAATCATTGGAAAAATCTTTCCAACAATAAGTTATTTTATATTCAGATGTATTTAGATAAATCCTTTCGCAGTGATAGGTACCACCGGTGAGACCCACTATAGGATGGTTCAGAGGCTCATTTATCGTAGAAAAAATTGAATATCTGTGCCGTTATTTGACCAAAGGAGCTAATTTTTTTATCGTTGATAGAGGAATGTTCATAGTTCATATTGATAAGAGAAACATCGATAAAAGATGTGTTGAAGTACTAGATTTGCTACAAATAAAGAAATGAAACCTTTCACGAACTATGAGAAAGCAATATTCATATCACCGCGCATGGGCTAATCTTATAAAAGACATTATACTTCCATAATATGTGAAATAGGTAAAAATCTTCAGGTACTTGAAATAGATCCAATAAATTCTAAAAAGAGAAGTCTCGATAGCTCCCAAAATAATGCTGTTCTTGTTGACCTGTCGCTGCATAATGATTGATTATCATGGATGAAATCTACATATAGCACTGATTGTCTTACCTTTCTTAGTTCTATCAGTTCCGGCAGTCTGCTCTCTGATCGTAAGTGCTCCTCGCTGCCATTGCATACTTGTGTCGTATTTGCCTTGCGCCAAAGTGATTATATCGAGTGCCTCATACACACTGAGAAGCGAAGCATCATTCGGCGAAAGTTCTTGTAAGAAACGAATATAGTACTGTTCAGCCAGGTCAAATTTACCCATCCTCCATAATAACTTGCCCAGTGTCCGCAGACTCGTCTCCCCGGTGTCGATTTCCTTCTTCATGTTCGCAAGAGCTTCCTGCAAATTATGTTCATCATCACCACACAAAGACATTCTTATTATCCACACTTGATCGTCACCAAAAGTAATAGACTTGAGAAAGAACACCGAACCAAGCATAAACAGTACTTCGGATTCTTCAGGAAAACAGCTAAGAGTGCTAATGTCAGCGAATGGCTTCGCCGAGACTACTTTCGGATCAGCATCGATTTCAAATAGAACTCGTTCTAAATCAGTCTTTTGGGCCCTATCGCCAATAAATAAATCAGCTATTTGATACTTCTTAGTGGTGGAAAAAAATGAATTTATAGAAATGAGTTGACCAATGCTCTTTTCGAGATGATCTAGCTCATCTCTTGACATTAACTGACTTCGATAAACTCGAACAGGGTGCTGACATTGATAATGTTGTAGTTGATGATATATGTCGACAATGAATGAATGATACAAGAACATTATATGAACATTTTGCTTACGCAGAGCCGCATTCAGAGTCTTGTAGAAGAATGAATCACGAGTGTACCACCACAAAACATTGTCAGATGTGTAATGCTGTTGAAAGTCACGTAGTTTGGCCAGTTCGAACCGGTTGCCTTTGTATTCATTCTCAAAACAGGAGATAAATTCCTCTCTATCCATATCATTAGGTTTCAATCGAAGAAGACAATCGATAAGTAATTCAGAAAAAATGAATTGATAATTGTTTTCTCTCATAGCTTTTCCAGCATCGCCGTTGATACTAAACATGTTCATCGACAATGGTTCTTCCATCTTCATCTGTTTCTTATGATCTGCTTTAATTTGAGAAATTAGCTCTTCCGGTTCATCAACAACGATCTTCACCTAAACTAGCGATACAGCATAACTGATCGATGTCAGAAGGGTCCTACCTTGACGAATTCATGTGCCCACTGTTCATCCTGTTCCTTGTCTTCGGAACTAACATATATTGCCGAGACTTGTCGAAGTTTATGAATAGAAGATACCACTTGTCGAGCCAACTGGTCGCTAACGATGAGCACTAGTCGATCGTGTTTTTGCCTTTGCTCAATATATTGCATACATTCGGTCACATCTTGAAATGTCTTGAGATGATTGATAATCGAACGCAATTTTTGTTGCATATCTTGATTCTCTTCGCTGTAGACATCTGAGTCAAGCCAAATAAGGCTGAATATTTCAAGAGAATCGTCATTGGAATTGGTAAGAGGATCAATAGAAGGTAGACTAGTCATAGCCATCTTGAAAATTAGAAACAACGAAATTATATCTGTTCAAAAGCTTCTTTCATTGATGTGAGAATCGAATTTCCTTTGCTTTAGACATTCATAAAAGAAAATGTATCTCACAGTTAGAAACGAACTCAGGGAACACGGATCACTTCTTCGGGAAGATTTTCCTTATAATGAGAGCAAAAATAAAATGAATTTACAAAAAACAAAAACCTTTGTATTCTCCACGATGAGCTCGCTCAATGTTTCTAGCAACACGGCTGTTTCCACTTTTTTCTTTTATGTGTCATTATCAGCACAAGCTTTTTTTCAAGGGGATTGGGTACAGCTGTCGCCATGAATTAAGAGAAGATTAACTCTTATCCCCGCCACTACCCGCACCCTTGACATGGATACCTTGTGACGTTGTCGAAACGTTTTCAATCTCACTTTTCGTTATCACTGTGTGATGCAGAGCATATCAGACTAATTCTGAGATAGGGTACTGCAAGACACGAAGCTTCTCATCTTTATTCTTTTCAATATGAAGATTGTACTGCTGTATCAGTAGCATCTCTTTTTACCTTTTGCTATCAACACTTAATTACATTATGCTGACAGTTAAACTCTCGTCTATTGATAAGCTTAACTTGATGTATAGCATTGGTAAAAAAGCAAGCAAACTAATTCTGTAATATACAGATATCATCAAAGAAATTGATTCTAATTAAAATAAAAAATAAGTCTGAGAGGAAGACAGCAAAATGAACTAAAGAGCCTGCTAACTAACTACCATGTATCGATCGATCGTCGAAAAGAAAATTGATCATTCGAATTAATATCGTAGTTGTCTCAATCGTGTCTGATAGACACACCATATTGAACCTATTTACGAGCTATTCGACGATTACTATCTTCTATAATGATAACCGCCTGAGGTTTTCGATGGTGAAGGTGATTTCGGTGTCTACGGTGCTGGTGGCGATTACTGCAGTAGTATCGATTTTTAAACAAAAGGAGACAAGTATGAGCAGCAAAAAAAGCATTAAGAAACTGTTTGAATTACTTGAAAACTGTTGGAATTTGTCTCTTCGTTTGCTTTACCGTTATCAACACCAGTCGATGACGAAGCACCTGAAATACAAAACAATGACTTATTTTACAGGAACTTTTGTCTGCCATTTTCAATCAAATTTCATGTTATTTACTATTTGATGGCTTACTTGAAGTGGAGGCAGGTATCATCGGTAGAGACAGAAGAAATAGACTTCTTTCAGCGTGAGTGTGTGGATATGAGTGAAAGGCATGAGAATATGCATGGCTAAGGGTATTTGCTTCATGATGAATGTGTCAGATCTTCTCTTCATCCTCACTCGCATTCATGCCCTAAAACCGTCACCACACCTTTTGGTTTGATCTAAGTTGATACCTGTATAAATTCATCTGGTTTTCTGTGAGGAACGATAAGATCATGAGTTGAAAATTGTAAAAAAGAATGTAAAAAATGCTCATTTTGAGCGAAAACCAAGGAATTTCAGTTTTCTGTCTGTATTCGCTTGGTTCTGACTTCAAAAAAATTTCAAATTTCCATTTGGACACCATATTCAAAATCAGCGACTGAACTTACGCCTTGAACCTATGTCATATAATTAGAAAAAACTTTCTTTTGTTTCAAAGACTCACATGGGGTCCTGTGCGCGATAGCGAAAGGGTGTGGGTATGGACTGTGCATCTGTAAATAAAGAAGAATAATACACCTACACCCTTTTTCTCCTATTTACTTGTTCTACTAACACTTTGAAAATCACATCGAAAGTTGCATCTTTGTGAAAAATATTGTAGCATATTTCAAATTTCAGCAGACTAAAGATTGTCTACAATTTCTTCGCTTTTTTTGAGTTTCATACTTGTCGGACGATGTAAATATTAATCTCGGTAACTTTACTTTGATGCAAAAAACTACTCGAAAGAAACAGTCCAATTCTTTAGAAAACAAAATTCTTTATTTATTGGTATAAAAACCATTATTTAAAATAACCGTTAAATACTTCAAAGATAAAAAAGAAAATTGGACAATTTATTAGAGTGTGGATGTTAGTGGGTATGAGTCTGATCAGAGATTAGGCCCCTACTAACATCGACACCCATCTACACACTCATTCATAGTTACACCCGCACCCACCTACACTCCATCTGAAAAGTACTAAGTAATAAATTTTATGCTGTTAATATTTTCGTCAACGTCGATCTTTTTTGTCTCTTGGTCATAATCAACTATTAATATATTGCTTTATTTGATCTAATGCATGTTCAAATAACCGTCAATGCGTGACATTAGTTTCAATATTCATACAAAGATATTTTCTGATGACACAATCAAAGTAATTTTAAATTTTCACATTGAATTGTTAATATGATAGAAATTTATTGAATACTGAATGCACGCTATTTCCTTAACTATCGATACCTCGTTGTCTAATTTTTTACCAGCTTTCTTAAAATGAGTTTCATTAAAATGTAACTGTTTCTTCCACAACTTTTTTCGAACTATTATGTCCTTGATATTTCAATAGATGAATAGTGAGATTCGCTGAACACTTCTGAAGAGGAAATTTTTTATTTGTTATAATTTTTTAGCAAAATCTATTGAAGAGTGATGGTACCAGCTGTGCAGATATTAAACAGTTGTGCTTTCAAATAAATGTAGAGAACAATAGATAGAAATACACCTATAAACTTAGCGTAAAATAATGCTTGTTCAAGCGTTAGTTTTATGTCGAATGATTCATTCAGAGCGCTTTATCTGTAAAAAAAAAATATTTGCAAGAATGTTGTTCGAAGTCGTCATTATGATTAATGATGATAGTAGCTTAGTGTTCCAGAAGAAAACTGCTATTATTACGATTGACGGTAAGACCATGAAATTTCTCGTAATTCCAGTCAAATGAATATTGGTGTCAAGCTATCGTACGTAAAAACAATCGTATCATGTTTTTCAGAAAATGCAAGTATTGAAGGTTGCCTACGATGTTTTACAACTGTCGATTTTTTTAAATGAAGGTAGAGTAAACCGACGAAGTATTGTATGTTTCTTACTCGGAATGTTTTTGTCATGGATAAAAAGCTATCATTATTTACATATGTTCCATTGAACGAAAGACAATTAAGAAAGAATTCTTCGCGTCCCATTCATTTCAATAAAATATCTCAACACCTTTTCAAATGATAGTTAACAATGATTGACGAAGATGAGATACACAACAATGTTCGTCTTCTGTTGGTCCTAGCGTTTTCTAGCCAATATACGAATAAGAATAATAATAGAATAAATTATAGTCTATTACGAATCCGCGAAAAATGTCGCTTTGTGAAAAATGCAACATTTCTTTATCCTTCTCAATAAAAACTTCTATTCATTAGATTTGAATAAAATTACCTAATCATATGACCATAATTAAAATCATAAGACCGAATATTCTTCAACAAAATTAAGATTAAAATTAAAATCGATTGGGAATAGTTTTCTTTTGAGCAAATTATAGCCAGATACAGATTGATTATCATAGGAAAAAAAATTTTAATGTTAATCGATTTTAACGTTGACTTTGCAGTATTATCAAATGGTCGATATTCTCACTTGCGAAGCGTTTCACGTTATACGAAACTTTATTCGTTAAATAGAACGTATTAAGTCTACATAAAATATAGAATAAATCGTGCCCTGTCAGTCATCCTTCTCTAGTTTAATTCAATATACCAAGATTTTTATTTTTATTAAGGTAACCAATACACAGCAGAAAATTGCAATATTAACTATACTGAAATGAGAAACGGATGGAACTCAACTGGAAATCTGTTGAATGATAATTTAACCGACTTATTTAGCATTTGCCTTTGACAAATTCTTAGTCGTTATGTATCGTTCATAACTACTCGCAGATAATGTAATTAAATGCTACCTATTTCTGGTAACGATCAAATCACATTCTGTTACATAGAAACTAAGTACATATAATTAAATGAAAGGTAAAAATAAATTCAATTCAATGAAGTTTAGCAGAAAAAAAAACCTGTATTTTTAATTAAAAGATATAACTTATACGTGATTCTATTTATTCAATGAACAATCTAAAAACTTAAATTCATCGTTTCTTATTGCTATTGACACATTCCTTCTATGAAACAAGCTTCTTATTACACTCAAATAGAGCAATACTTTGTACTTGATATTCTTTTACATTTAATTGACGAAATAAAGACAAAGAATACGTCGACTTTTACTCTATAAATTTCTGGTAGTACCATGCTACAGTGATAATGAACGTATTTCATAACTTCATTTATGTTCTTTTAGTTTCAATGACAAAAGAGAAAAAAATAATAACAACAGAATTAACATAGAGCTGTTGCCTTACGAATATTTATCCTACATACGGCTACTTGAGCTTTCATCACTAAAGTAATAAATCACAAAGAGTACAATAGTTTTTTGGATTTTCTACTTTTAAATTCATGTTTCTCGACTAGTCAAATATTTTCTGCCTGGTTCAGACACAAGCTGTTAGCTGATCGCTTCATTATTTAAAGCGATGATCTTGCTTCAAGCACTAGTTGTGCCGAAAGTTCATTGAAAAAGAAATATTGATATTATGAATCGACAATTCTCATAGAAGTGCTTTTTCAACCTTTATAGAACGCTAGTTCATCTGACGGCTTTGCTTTATTAATGTAATATGAATATATAAAAGTTTTTTTAATAGAAAACCGAATGATATTTTACGTTTTCATATACTCCGAACAAAAACAATCACACTTTCATAAAGTCATTGCTTTGCCCAGCTGTCAATGAATTATCACCAAAAAACTAATGTTAACAAGTGTTTCACATAACATAAAAACACTATAAAAAAAGGCCTACTTTGGTGCAACTATTTTTATTGAAAGCAGCTGTCCACATGATCATTTAAGATCTCAATTCAACTCTCTCTTGATGAAATTAAATATAGAAATATTGAAGTAGGATTATAACTGCATGCTTCAAACATATAGAATCTCTAACTTCCACGGTGGATTTTGGAAGAATAAAACATAGACTAGATGGCTAAGTTTTAGAGATGCCCATCACGACTGAATATTTGCCATTACCTAGGGTAGAGAGCAGTCTTTTAAGAATAACGATTATTCTACATGTTGGCATTGGGAAGTACTATAACACTCTTGATTTTCTAATTCTGAAGAAAATAACAGGAGGTTTGGAAAAATTCTGTGGATTTGAAAACCTTAAAGTTGATGACATTCAAAAATTTATCGAAAGGCAGACATTTTAATACTAAAAGCTATACAGTAGTTTTAGAATTCGAGGAACATTAGTAGATCTATGATGTTGCAAAATCCACAAAACTCAACTAATCGAAGAAATTCACACAGTTCGAAGTATTCTAGAAACAGACGAAATCTGTGATTTTCAATGAACTCATTTTGATAGCTGCTTATTTTTAATAATTGAATTAAACTGTGCAAAAGAAATTTTCATTATCGAAATCTTTCAACTTCTGTGAAACGAAAAGTAATCAACAATTGCTCATAGTCTCATCCATATTTACAGTATAACATTTGTACTTTTCATTATAAAATGATTGGATCGTTCAAATTAAGTTCTAATTATTGAAGAAATATTTTATCAAGTTGCCATCTAAACGACTACAAGTCGGTCTATCAATATTTCGTTTATTCTCAGCTTCGCAGACGTTCTTTTATGACGTTTAATGACGTATATAAGTATATTAGAACACTCTGGAACGTTGTTATTCTATAAAAACATTTTGTAGTATTCTCAGCTTTGACCATATTCTCAAGATTTGTTGAGATATCACTATGCTTATTCTGTAACACTCAAAACTATTGACTTACTCCATAATTATTAACAAACATTTGATCAGAAGCTGTTTGTAGAAAATTTTCATAATTCTTATCGAAGTAACAATCATTACACTATGGTAATTTATGTAAAATCGAGCGTAGTCTGATAAGATTACATTCCTTAGATTGATTAGTCTTTGTTGTTTCAAATAACCTCCCTCAACAATCAACATCTTTAGAATAGTCTTGAACTCATTTCATTTTTTATCAAGACAATTATCTATTTTGATATATGGGTTAGGGTTCCCTATGAAAAAAAGTGAGAAGAAAATGTTTATTCTATATTCATTCCTTAGAATAGAATCTTTATTGTCTTGGCTTTTCTGAATGTGGGCAAACAAGATATTATCTTGTGAACTGTTTAACATTGAAAACTATCAACATTTCTTTAGTCTACTTCAACACAACCTTCACTTGTATCACTCCTGCTATTATGTCAAGATGGTTCAAGGAGTCTATGGTACATATATTTTCAGTACTAAATATACTATGATTCAGAATGAAGTGATGTTTGATCGGTGAATAAAGGTGCTCATTAATGAAAAAAAGGATACTAACAATATCTATATATAGGCAATATGACTACACGTAACATTTCATAGATAATTTTTAATTGCAGACATGTTCAAAAATTTCAACGTCTGCAAGCGTTCGATTGAAGTTAAATCTCCTTTTGAAAAATGAGAAGTGCAAGCAGCAATTTGAGATCACTCGACTAAATACGAATGAAGATATAAGTTTAGCATTACTCTAAAATCGGTTGATCTCACTTTTAGTCTCCAACGATTTTACACTGAATGCACCAATTACATTCAAATTCTTTGAAAGTTTCTAAATTTCAAGAAGCGCCTGTGTCTCCTAAAGACGTATTCTAGCTGTCAGAAGTAAGAATCTTGAAAATGATGAGTGAATTTAGGAATAAAGATCTGTTTGAGACTAAAGGTGAGCCCAACCAATTTCAAAATAGTAATGGGTTTTCAACTTCATTTTTATTTAGTGGAGTGGTCTTGAATAGCTTCCTGCAATCATAGTTTGTCGGAGAAAGATTTAACTTCACCCGAACTTTAGCAAGTTCTGGTATATGACATGTAAAAATATCGCCTATATATATTGTCAATATTAGCCGTCTCTATAAATGAATCATAAAAAAGTAATACTTTTCATATGTATCAAAACTGAAAGAACACGTTTTATGTATTCATGTGATGCGTACTATCATATCTCATGTGTATTCGTGAAATCCTTGACTAACACAAGAAGTTGCATGATAGTACAAGGTAAGATTTCTAGCTTCTGCCGGGTAATCCACATAGTTCTGATAGTTCAAATATGGTTGGATGAAATGCTAAAACGACAATGCTGTACATGATACTTCTACATGTCAACAGTATGCTTCAGACAATCTTCTAGGAACATAGAAAGAGTATCTTCTTAAAGAGCATTTATTGATAAGAATTATATAGAAAGTTGTTTACAAGTTTCAAACAAAAATGCAGAGACATTTTATGGCTCTTGCTAAGAGAAGAAAAGCAAAACGCCTTTATGTTAATCCTTACAGTCACTAGATCTAATTTTATTTCAAGAAGAGAAAAGATTTTATGCGATATATAGACATCTGTTACTGACGAATCCATCTGTCCTAAAGCATGTAAACAAATAATTTTTCCTAAAGTAATATACCATGGGTGACTGTTTGTATTGAAAATAGCATACGAAGAACTTAAATAATTTTGCGGAAGATGTGTTCGAAGAAGACTACTTCACTTTTCAAAACGTCTTATTTTCACCAGATGGAAGACTTCGTATATAAAGCTATTCTTTGTAGATTTCGAAAAGAATCATAGAATATGACTTTTGTTAAAATACTAATACTCTCGATTTCTCGAGTAGAACTATGCTATATGTTTATGAGACTACGAAATCTAGATTGTTTTTCATCTCAGTACTTATTACAATTTTGACTTAGATATTCATCATCAACTATGATGGCGTCAAAATTCTCTAGTGTTATACTATTATCTTCAATTGATCATGTATTAAGCAGATGAAATTGTTAACAAGATGTAGCCTATGACAAATGTTCGCTTACGAGATTCTACTGGGTTTTTTAACACTTAGTTTTGCTTAATGGCTACTTCTCCAGCAAGAAAGGATGTCATAAATAACCCTAAAGCCTTTGACTATGTTCACCAGAGTTTTATGCGAGACACGGCATTTATCCTTCATTCTTATTAACAGCTTTGCTGCCCAGAGCTATTCGCATTCACAAGGAAAAATCATCATTGTTTTTCGTCCCTCTTCACCTGATCATAACGCGTGGTTGCATGTTACAAAGCTTTTCCCTTTTATTGTTACACATTTTAATACGCCCAGGCAACCAAAACGGCAAAACACTATGTGTTAACAAACTATAAACTTATTAAGACGAGTAGTATTGTTTTAAATAGCTGCATTTTTGTCAGTTTTACTCAGCGTTTTAAGATTTGAAAAATTTTGAGAGTGTTACAATCCTAAAAAATCAACTAGAAAAACACATTTTTACATGCTATCTATTGTAAATGACGTATGACAAACATGAAAACTATTTTGGAAGATGGTCACACTGTAATAGAGTGATATGATTATCGAAACAAAATTCCTAACATATCTCCTGCGAGTAGATGAAAAAGTTTTACATAGTATGAATATGTAATTTGAACTCTGTATAAAGATATATACTGATCATCTGTTGATTTTATAATTGACTTTATTCAATCAGTCTTTTAGTTATCTTTCGTCTTAGCTAATTACTATATTTTCTGTATGTCTTCATGTAACATAGAATCAAATAATAAAGAAAATATACAACTATGATGAAGACATATTTCTTTCTGTTTCTAATTTCAACTTGCACTGGATGATGTTAAGAAACGACGAGCTTTTGTTGATTATCATTTTCGAAATTTCGTTGAAATAGGCTCAAAAATAATAAGATATACTGGTGGAATTAATAGAAAAGAAACAGAAAAAAATCATACGCCCCATGTACGAACTTTGAATAGATCTAAAATTATTCAACACATAGAGTAACTTAGCTTTGGATATTTTTGAATCCCTAATATCGTCGTCAGAAACCCATAGCTGAGACCTGAAAAATCAATTTTGATGAGTCCATAAATTTTAAACAGCTTAACACTTCTGGTTTTTCGCTTTCGTCTTGATTTTTAACAAGTGAATTTTTCTCAGTTTTTCTTATCTTCTAATGATTTCTTCTCATGTTTCCGTACTTTTTTTCCATTAAAACCTATTTATTTCGTAAGTTATTTCTTGTACGTTCTTCCTACGCTGCTAGATGTTCGATATTTGAAATTAAGCAATCTTTTGAAAGAACAATTGATAATTCTATACTTCAAGGTTTCTTGAGACATTGTTATGATAAATTAGTAGTTGTTCTAGTTTCACTCCAATCTTGTATCTTTGTCACGTAGATTGAACTTCCTCATCTGTTTCTTTATCCAAAATTATACAAAAATATTTTCTTCATCGATCAATTGTGAAAAATAAAATGGATATGAAAGCATTATAATTGTATAGTTTAGAACAGATTAGTAGGGAATACAGCCTAATAAATATGATGGTGTTACAGAAAAGGCACAATGTTGAAAAACCAAAACGTCCATCAGGACATTCTCTAAGAAACTTTGAGGCATAGAATTGTCGCATTTTTTTAAAACATACTATTTAATTCAAAACTCGAACGTGTAAAACAATGCTCATAATATTAAATGAAACACAGTTTGTTTTGATTTATTCGTTACCTAATATTATGGAAGAAAACCTCGTGAGGAGCTTCTCTTGTTCTATTTATCATATTATTCAATTTACACAATTATACAAATTATGCGCTCCTTCCCACGAGCCCTTATACATATTAATGAATAAGAGAGCGAAGTGAATATTTATTATGTATGTGATAAGAAGGATAGGACAATGCGTAGATACATCTTTTTGAACGTTAAGAAATGATAAAATGGTGCAGATATTGCTAAACCATCAAAAACAACAATGTGCTAATACAGCAGCATTTCTTGTCAAATTGTTAAACTTATGTTCACACGCGTGAATATTTCTGTATCGCCGAAGCTTATCTCTTCAAGAGTGAGGGTCGCTTTAGTTTTAGAAATATTTGTGATGCTCTAACAGATGCACTGACGGTCTGAAGAATTCTCCAGTCAATATGACACTTGTATGAACGGTTTAAGTGTTTTTTCGTGTAACTGAAACAAGGTTCGATGGATGCAGCGTTTTCTCGCTATCCTCACATGGACAAGCTTCATAAAGCTTTTCGCGTTTCTGACGAATGTATTAGTGGTCAGCGGTTATTTTGTTTAACTCTACGAAATGAATGATTGAACCGTTGTTTTTTTCGATAAAGCCAGCAAACTAATGAGCTGCCTAAAGACTTTCGGCATCTATCTCACAAATTTCTCAGTGATCTAAAAGTCTATACGGTTACTCAAAAGTATTCATCACTAGCCCGAAGCGCTTGAACATTAACCGAATACATAGACCGATCTCAGACACTTTTATGGTGCCCATCAAACACATTCAAAAGTCACCAGAAAGTTTTTTCGTCACCCGAAGATATTAGTCAAAATCTAGAAGAAATTAATTGCTAATCGGCCACTAATCATTTTTCTAAAAATTTTTGTTCTTATTCAGACATATGTTTTCGTGACCCGAAAGATTTCGCTACCAAGTGACGAAAACTGTCATTAGTGTGAAGCTTTTGGTTCTTATTAATACATGTTTGCATATAGTTCAAAAGCATTCATCGCCATCAAAACATTACATAAGGTGGGGGTGTGCATTTCATAACAACTACCGACACTCACACCACGCCCGCACATTATTGAATAAGCTTCGAAGTGATGCAGAAGGATTCAAAATCGTCTTTTATACATCTGCTAATGTACAAGAAAAAGTTCATTCATAAAAAAATTAATTTCATGGTGGAATAGTATTATATTATCTGTAAATTAGACTTAGAATTTTTTAAACAGTCACTAAAAGATAGAATGCATAACAAAAATATTAAAATAATTGATACATCAAAACATTTCACACACATGGCATGCGTCACACGAAATTATGTCGACATGAACTATTTTCAATATCTGAAAGCATGTTCTGCACGTCAATATATTAGACATATCTCGGAGTGGTGTCATTTTTAACTAATATTACAGTTCGATACGAAAGTCAGTTATTATTTATGGTCTAACAAGAATGATTCTCCGCCTCATGTAGTGAAATTCATTGTTTTTCAAGTTTGAAAAACTTTGAGTGATTTTACTCATAAACAGCCTATAATTCATGAATAGTTAATGTGCTAACACGAATGAGCAACTTTTTCGTATGAGCAATATTAAATATTTCAGTTTTTATTTTGATCATTCTGACTCGGCCCGACTACATCTAATGAAGTAGATTTAGATAGAGAGTATCGATTTTTTCGGTCAAAAATTCAGATGCCAGATCCAACAAGATTTTATAAGATGTTACCACCAAATCCATAAGGGATTATTCCTTCGGTATTATTGAAAGACTTAAACGAACATCTTACAACAATTACAGGATACGAAATGTTAGGTTATAAAACACAAACCTTCCACCACCCTCCAAAATCACCTGTAAAAATCTTTCCGAAAACATGTGTCTATGGATTTGGTTCGATTTACTCGAAATTACCGAAACTTCTAAATCTGACTTCAGTTGTTCACATTATAACAGTAAAAATATATTTCCTTACACACAAATATATAACTGTCCAAATAGAAGAAAGCTTTGCAGAATAAATGTATATCGTTTGAGGCAAAAATATAAAATACTACAAATCTCACAAAACTATATAATCGAATACGAGCATCAGTGAATAAAGACGCAAGAATAAGTTTATGACTAAAATGGCAACAGTGGAAGCACAAAATAGACTACTTTACAAATATCAGTAAATGGATATAATAATACGAATTCAAGATTATGGATATAAGAGTATAAGTGTATGCTAATAAGGATGAAGCAAAGGCATATAGATATAGGTCTAATGACGTTGGTCTAAGAGTTTAGATAGAAGCATAAGATTGTGAAAGTAAACAAGAAAGGATGTAGTGATGGATATAAGGTATAGCATGAAGGTTATAGTTATTATCATATAGTCTATAGTATATAGATCTAAGGTTTGAATTCAAGTGATTTAGTTACATAAGTAAAGGCATAATAATTTGAGTACGTCGATGTATGCAACATCGGATTCAAATATTGATTCTATGTGTATATTCATTATGTTATAAGCTTTTACGAAACTAGATCCTTTAGTCTCTGACAAAGAACAGAGTCTTAAGTTGTGTGAATTATTGTATAAGCATGCGAAAATACAATGAAACTCAATAGTACGATCTTGTATGTTCATATAAGACCATATTGTTCAGTCTTATACGTACTTTAATGTAAATTCTGATGTAAAATCGCAGAGTTGACAATTTTTCTATGAATCCGTATGATCGTATAGTCACACATCATATGAATGTACAAGATTATACGAAAATTCGTTACAAAAATTTGCTTTAGTCGACATAGCTAAATTCATGTCCCTTCACTTATGTAACTGATTTTCTTCAGTCTATACCTTAAATATATATATTAACAATTATCTGATAAATTTCTGTTCTTAGAACTTACATCCATGTTGCTATACCTGTATATTTAACTTTGCGTCGTTGCTCACTGTTCCTCATACTCAAGCATTCAGTCTTACATAAATAAGTTATCATTTAATCTTTGAACAGTATGATTTCTTCTGCAGGCCGCTTTATCAGTAAGTTTCGCTATATAGTTACATTTTTTTTATTTTCCTTAATACAAATTTATTCTTCAAAGCTTAAATTTGCTCTATACAAGCTTATATTTTTATTCAACAAGATAAATATATACTACTAGAATAAGTCAAGTGAAATAAGCGATAATGGAAGACTCATGTTATCTGATTTGATATAGCTTATCGATGATAGAATTAATCTTATCTTATATATGATCCCGCTGATGTTCTAATAACATGCGGTGCAAAAGTCTTTGCAAAAATGTTCGACTCTATTAGACCATATTGCCAACTTCTAAACCAATCAAATTTTTTTTTGTTGGAAAGAGCAATGTCTGAACTACAAATTTTGTACCAGGCATATTTTTCCAAAATGAATCTCAGAAGGAGGAAAAGGCAAAAACCAAATACCTCTAAAAAAGCTTTTGCAACGTTTTTACAAGTTGAACAGTTTTTATTTCTCAATTATTTTGAGCTACATAGACCGGATTCTAACAAAAAATACGCCATATTATACCGCATCAAAAGGACTATTTATATCAGCTTTGGTAAAATTTTTTAGATCAATTCTCGACTCTTTAATCAAAAACATTTGAAAATTGAAATTTTTGTAAAAGGGAGTCTTTTGCAAGAACTATCGCTTTGGAAGCACATTAGCCACAACTCCTAACAATCATGCATGAACTCAATTCTTTGTGCGTTATTTGTTCGAAATACATCAAATTATAAAAACTAAGCAGAAAAAAACAATTCAAAAAGTATTTTTTATTGATGGAAAACGGTCAGGTAGCTGGAACGATCAAACTGCGCAGTTTCTTTCAGAAAAACCTATATTTTGGTATAAAATCTAAGAGTAAATTTAGCTTCCAATATACCATTGGAAAGAGCACTCTTTTTGCTACAAAAATCAACATTAAACGTATTTTTCCGTTTCTCTTCTGATATAAAAAAAATAACAAAAAAGAGAAAATGATATTGCGCGATACCGAAGTTGCAAGAACTTTTTTGGAGGTATTTGGTTTTTGCCTTTTCCTCCTTCTGAGATTCATTTTGGAAAAATATGTCTGGTACAAAATTTGTAGTTCAGACATTGCTCTTTCCAACAAAAAAAAATTTGATTGGTTTAGAAGTTGGCAATATGGTCTAATAGAGTCGAACATTTTTGCAAAGACTTTTGCACCGCATGTTAGCTCCTATTCTATCATTCTACTACAAAGTTTTTACGATATTCAAAACAAAGAGTCTGTCGAAATCTTCTAACAATACTGAGACTATAATCCTCATCGATCTTCTGGTAAGTTTCTATGAGAAATTTGGTATACATAGTAGCTTATGCAGCTTGCTGGATCTGACATTCGATTGTTCGACAAGATTTTGTCTAAGTTATCAACTTTCTTATGCAGATTAATCATCATGTATATTTATACCCAAGATATTCGATTGAAAAGACACAACTGTATTGTTTATTTTTATTAGTAGAAATCATTGTTCTTCATCTTTTCGTTAATGCAACACAATGGTTTTCTTATTGTAAGCACGTTGAAAGACAAAACTTTAGTTGATTAAAAACTATATTGAGTTTATAGTAATTCGTATGAAGAGTTCATTATTGTACGCATAGTCAATCTTTCATTCTGACAAGAATTACTCTGGTAAATTAGAGAAAACCTGAAAAGTGTTACAAAAGACATCGCAAGTACTTTTTAATTTCTATGAATTACATGTGGAAAATTTATTTCGACTCTTGATCTGTCTAATCTGATTCAATAGTATGATTTTCATATTTAATTTTGATTCTATGGGGACAAACAATATTAATTATTATTCTTTTAATAACTTGTCATGACGGATGATTAAAAATGATAACGAAAAGTTACTAACGATTCATTGCATGATTAAAAATACAAATCTATAGTAAAAAGTTTAAAATACATAATTAATAACATAAAAGATTGCATGATGAAGAAATATATAACAATCAACTATAGATACAGCATGATTGTTAGTCTTAGTAGAGATATTTTGTATACTATCTCGTAATGTCACTTGTCATAACTTCACATAGAGTTATAACTTTTATAGATGAAAAGCGATGCGGGAAAGAAAAACAGACATGATAGTTTAATAAGTATGTTCTTCATTATCGATACGAAATCATTAAATTATCCTTACGATGAAGTTTAGAAGTTAGATAACCTTGAATGTCAATGGCACAGACAATGAAAAGAATTTGATTCACTATGTCATTCACTTGATGTTAATAATCATATTGAGATACATTTTATTTTATTAGCCAAAGCCAGGAATAGTATAATTTACTCCTAGTTAGATATGTAAATTGCATACTTATTTGCTAGCAAATGATACAGAGTCTATCCCTTTTTTCTGGCGCATACATATTCGTAGAATAGGAATGAAACATTCTACTGCATTGAACATTCAAATTTGACCGGTTATTGAGCTGCTTATCTTAATAAAAAGTGAGCTACCGTCACCATTTAATTGGATAATATTAATAGTTCTCGATTCACTTAATCATCAATACTAAGTTTTAATTTTTCTGCTCCTACTTATGTAACTTAAACTTCAGTGATAGGGATAATAATAGCACTATTCCAAGAAATATGAATCGGTAAGAAGTTTATCAAATTTTTTGAATTTCATTTTTCGTCCGTGGGAGGCCGATTTTCGATGCTTTAGTCAACTGTTATAAAAGAACATTATTGTCTTGAAATGGACATCCTACCACAGGAAGCGTCAAAAAAAGAAAAGAATCTGTATCGTTTGTTCGCAGATAAGTACATAACTTGCATATCTACCTAAAACTATGTACGCATTATATTTATATATTCATTTTAGACAAGTAAATAGTAAATACTTTATTATAGTCGACTTAATTCGACTAAACTTTCAACTGATAATACAATGAAATAATTACTTCATCGCTGATATTTCTTCTTTCAAGTAGCACTGATTAGCCTGTTTATCATGTCATCAGTATAGACACTTGCAGAAAATGAACAAGTAACTTCGTTTCACTTCCTTGCCATTTTAACTTGTTTTTATATTTGTAATATATTTTCTTTTGTTATTTTGATGTCTTATTTCTCTTACTAGATGCTATTTTTGATTTATCAACATAATTGATAAGATCTTTTCTTACTATAATTAGTAAATACCCACAATAGTGACAGTTAGATGTTTTTAGAGAAAGTAGTGAAGATCTATTGAAGTGATTAGGTTTCTTTCGCGTTTTTGAACATATTAACTTCGACTAAAACAAACAATCTATACATCGAAGTTGTTAATAATAATCAATAACATCAATTCTTTTAACCCATGATGGTAGTTTATAATATTGCAATAGTTTCGAATATAGATTTGTCTAATAAAAATATGAAGCCAATATATTCATTATAAATACGTAGCAGTTTTATTCTCCACATATTTTCGTATATTCATCTTTTCAAGTCTTTTTTATTAAATAATATCTTAGAGACAAAGATAAACTTCTACTCGGTTATGTTACTTAACTGCTAGTTCACACGTCAAC
>CAJNOP010002199.1:0-19385 GCA_905250075.1 Rotaria sp. Silwood1 | reverse complement strand
TCATTGTTGCCAACAAAATCTCTGTATTGTCCATCTGAATGAACACTCTGACTCACTTCTGATCCAACTCACGCCACTTGCTGATGAAATCAATACTCTGTCTGAACAATTCAACAATGCCATGTTAGTTGAACCCATTATTTTCGAAGAACTTGAACAGTGGCGTCAACAAGCCCATCGACTGATCGATCATTTCTATGAAAGAAAAAAACAAGAATTCAACGAATTACTTAACGAATCAAGAACAATTCAGAAAAAAGAACTCAACCTATTGCGAGATCAAATCAGTGAACTGATTCGCGAACAAGACGTGACGCATGAACATATCAATTCAATCCAAAAATCTCTTCGAACTGTCGAAAAGCTAATCAACTTACCTGAAAGTCAACTATTCATCCTTTCGCCTCTGGTCATCGATGATAATCTTGTCAACACTCGAAATAAAATATTGCAAACAGAAGATGGTTTTCCACTACCGCCTCCATATAAAATGTCGGCAGGAAGCGACACATCCGTTGCTATAGCCGCCAATGACAATAATCTTTTGGTTATACAAGACAAAAATCTTCAGTTATTCAATGAAGAATTGATCGTTGAGAAAGAGATCATGTGGACTCAAGACGATGTTCATGATATTATTTGGTCGAATGCTCTCGCTCGATTCATTCTCATCAGTTCAACAGAGATCTTCACTCTCGAGCCAAACACAATGACTTTCGAACCACTTACACTTGACCAACACAGGCATATTAACACTTGGTCATGTGGAACGTGTTCAAATCATAAATTATTTCTATCGACGTTCGATAAAGGTTCCTCTATCTTCGAGTATGATATTCAACCACCCATTCATTTTGTTCTAGAACACGTATCACCTCTTTCTTGCGCCGAACATGAGTCGATTGAGGATCTCGCATCGAATCATGCTGCATTGGCTCTGATTATCAATAATGATAAGGATGGTATGCGTCTCGATCTATGCTCCCTAATAACACTTGAGCGATACTGGTCACTGAAGCTTGATTTAACTTCTGGAGATTACCCAATGTCATGCTGTTTGTTGACCAATGATGAATGGATGATAATTGATCCAAATGATTCAGAACTTCTTTATATATCTAAAAGTGGAAGCTTCCTCAATAAATACTATTACAATTCGTCCTTTTTTGATGCTGTTCAATTCAACGACGATACAATCGCTATAGCGACAGAGGAAAGTGTCAATCTGCATCGATTATCTCGAAATGTTCTGTGAATTATTGTATCTCCATTCACTATAATGTAGAACTTTCTTGCCACCATTGGCTTCATTTATATATAGCTGACTGATTGCACTGTTCTAAAGATAATTTTCTGTTTTTGGAATAAATAAAATGCTCTTGAATGTAAAAGCTTTAGATCTTATGTTTAGATTTTATCACTTATTTCTCTGCTTCAGATAATGAAACGATAGTGTCAGGTAGAATGTTTAGAATTACTTAAGAAGACATCACCTCCTGTCATAACAAGAAGATCCAAATTTTTTCAGTTTTAGACTTTTATCGCTGTAGATACTTTGAGTTGTCTTCTATCGATTCGTAAAAGAGAGTGTCGATAGAGAGGAAAGTGACATACATCCACGCCCAAATTTTCTTATCTGCAGTTGGTATTCACCGAAATTATCTGTTTATTTCCTTCTATACTATGAGTAATAACCGAAGTTTTCGGGAAATTTCTTCCTGGAGTGAGGGTAATTTCCGAAATTTCTAGATATATTTATTCTCAGATGTTTTGAAATTCGGAAATTTCGCTGAATTTCCTCTATCATTCTATTGGTGATTACGAAAATTTCTAGAAAGTTTCTGTTTTTTGCCCATGAAGATCTTGAAATGGTATCATAGAAATTTTGTTATTTTTGGAAATTTGTTTTTTCGGAAATTTGAACATACCTCGTTTTTTTGCCAAATATCATACGATGCAAAATTAATGGCAGAAAATGTTGATCCATTTTTCTCGTTGATAGAAGACTGCTGAAAGAAAATCTTTTTTTAAGAAAAAGTAGAGCTTTTTCTCCTCTTCAAATCGTGTATAAGTCATTTTCAAAAAGCATTTGTAAACGGAACGACGCAAGAAAAAAGAAAGACATCCTCAAAAAAAAGTCCGTTTTTTTCTTGGAATTTAGAAAAACAGCACAAAATATTGATTCCTATATATCTGGAATAATCCTTCAATAAACATGTCTTAAAAAGAAAATTTTCTCCTCTTTCGAACGGTGTATGATTTATATTTGTCACATATTCGTATATGAAATGAGACGAAGAAGAAAGAGAAACAGTTGTTCAATAAATTTGCAATTTTTATATAAATTCGTCAAAAACATGTTGTTAGACAATAATTAATTCGAGTTTTGTGTACTCATTAAAAATTTCTTCTAAAAGAGTGCTTACTTCGGCTTTTAAGAACTCGTTAAAAACAGGTTGTTAGATGATAGTTAATTGTACTTAACTGTCGTCTACTAAATGTTTTTGACGAATTGATATAAGCATTGTTAATTTATTGCTCGATTGTTTCGCTTTCTTCTTCATTCCATTTCACTAGCGAATGTATGACAAATATAAATTATACATCGTTCGAAAGAGGAGAAAATTCCCTATCAGCTGATAACAAAATTTTGTTTCTAAAATGTATGTATGAAACATATAACGATCGACATTTTATGTTATACTTTTATAGAAAAAGTACGAATTTTTTTAGGTTGTTTCTCTTTTTTATTGTGTCGTTCTGTTTACAATCGTTTTATGAAAATAACTTATATACGATTTGAAAGAGGAGGAAAAGTTCTGTCTTTTGGTAAAAAAAGAACCTTTTCTTTCAGTATTCTTCTATTCAGAAGAAAAAGAAATCAACATTTTGCGCCATTATTTTTGCAGCGTATGATACTTCAACAACATAAGCATCTGTTCTTTGATTAATAGATTTACAAAAAAACAGATTAATTAATCATAAATCTGGCACTTGTCTAATTCTAAGTGTAAATATATCATCCAACAAATATTATATTATATACCTTTCATATTGTGCTTCTAGGGTGTGGGTGTGGGTGTGGGTGTGGGGTATCCACTGCGAGTCTTCTATTCATCAACACCCACACCCACACCCACACATCCACACCCACCCTGAATGATTAAATTTTTCTTTTTCGATTATTATTATTATTAAATTTCTTTTATTTATTTTTTCTATTAATCACTAATTCCTAGTTATTTTTATCATTTTTATTTCAGGCTCTTTTTCAATAATTCATTAAAAAAAATGAGTTCAAATGACAATTCCACCTCAACAACAAATAATGCATCTAAAATCAAAGATGATGCTAATAATGATGAAAATTTTTCATTTGATTCTAATCAAATATCATCTGATGAACAACTTTCACAAAAAATTGGTTCAATTAATTTTTCAACAACATTTGAAGATACAAATACTTATGAAAGTGAAGCAAAATCATCAACAACTACAAGTCGTACATATGCTCAAGTAGTCTGTGGTGCTAAACCTATTAAAAAATCTGAAACACGAGGTATATCAACAATTAACTCTCTCTTTTCAGCAACTAACTTTTTGTTTAGCTGAAAATCCAAAAGAAAATGAACAAACAAATGGTAAACAGGAAAAAATTTTCTATTTCTATCACTGTATTTTCAATAGTACTTGAAGAAACTCAAGAAATTCCACCAATTGTTGGAAGAATATACAAGCTCAGATATAGTTTAAGTGCACAATTTGGTGTCTATGATGATCAATCATCAACAGTTGAATCATCATCATCGAAAAAAGCTAACCAACGTCCATGTCTTGTCATTAGAAAATCATCAACATCAGTCAATGTGTTGCTCATTACTAGATTTCACTATCGTGATCCTAGATCTGAAGAAGTTTTACCAGAATTATCAAGAGAAGATTTATTAAAATACTTTTTACCAATTCATCCAGCTTCTCTAAATGATGGGAGAAGAAGTGTGAGGCTTACATTATCACAAGGTCCAAGTTATTTTCGTTCTTCAGAAAAGTCTTATATCATTTTAAAGCCGCTTATTGTTTCTTTAAACGAAAACTGGTCAAAACTCATACCGGAGTACATTGATAATGATGAACTTTCTTATATTCGGGATACTCTCTTCAACATCTTGATGGAAGAACATGGTCAATTGATGGAAACATTAAAAATTATAAGAAACAATTCTGAAGACAAGGATGATGAAGATAAGAGTACAACATCATCATCATCATCATTTCCTATTCCTCGATTCTTACAAGAATCATTTGGACATATTGATTTAAGTTTAAACAAATCAAAAGAAATTGAACAATGGTTAGCCGATGTGGAACCATCATCAGAATGTACCATCGACTTGAACAATTAACTCAATTAACTTTTTTTTTTTGTTAGTCATCTTTGGTTTTTTTAAAGTTAGAAGATAAAAACTTTCCTTTTCTTTTCGTTACTCTATTTCATATTTACATTCTATTAACAAAAAAAAAGGCAAAGCATCTAGTTAATTATCTTTCTTTTTAGATTAATAAATATGGTATTTTCATTATATGGTCTTATTGAAGCTGCATTTCTTTGTGTTAATACAATTGCCATACTTAATGAACAGGTTTCTTTCAAAATGTAAACGAAATTTATTTGTATAAAAATAAGGTTCGTCTTTTTGTTTTTAATATCTAGACAACATAATTCCGGTGTTGGTTATGTTGATGAATATCAAAATACTGGTGAAGTTAAACAACAATGACTTCATTTAGTTCGGTCTGTTCGAACAGTGATGAGAAGTTAAATTGATTTTGTTTTTTTTATTAAATTTATTTCTATTTTTTTATTCCATTAATCGCTTTTAATATTATAACAATTATATTTCTTATTTTATTTGGTTTAATGAGTTAAATATTTCTTTTAATATGAAGCAAAATACTAGAAGAATAAATTTGTCATTAAACATAATGATCTGATTTCTATTTAAGATAATTTCATAAGAAAGAAAATAATGTCACGAATAATGCAACAGCCAATATCATGGACATCAATACCAATTGTTCATATTGATTCTATTGAACAGTTCAAATCCGTTGACTCATTATCGATCAATTATGGATTTTCTTTTAAGAAAGATTACAAGCAGAAATATGAATGAATTTTTTTAATGTTTTCTATTACATATATATATCTTAGAAAATATTCTGGGTTTTTTTTAGTATTGACTAACTTTCCATTGCGAGCAAAATATGGGATATTTAACAATCGAGGTGAACATCTATTTTCTGCATTTGAAGGTACATTAAATTAGTTAAATATTGGATAATATCTATTCATTTTATGTTAAACAAGAATCAAAATCATTTGAAGTTATTTGTTATACAAATGGGCGAGCATTTACTATGCATATTCTTGACAATTATTGTCGAGTAAGTGGAAATTACAGATCATTGTTTCCTTTTTTTTTTATATTTAAAGATATATTTTGTTTTACTATTAGGAACTTATTAGAGTTCATCGTGAATTACAATGTTGTTCAGGATGTAATTGTTTTGGTAGTCGTGAAAGTTGTATGCAACAAGTTACTGTTGAATGTCCACCTGGATTTATTATTGGCACTGTTCAACAAGAGTACTAATAGCATTATTACTTAGACAATCATTGTTCTATTATCGATCGTGCTCTCGTTTAGAGTTAGTGCTGGTGGTATGAATTATATTATTAAAGATGTAAATAATACACCTATGTTAACTATAATGGGTCCCTGTTGCATTTGTAATGGAGCTTATTCTTGTGGATGAGAAAATAAATATATAGTAAGTGACATTTCATTTAAAATATTTCTGCTTAAAAAAATTCGATAGATAATCATTGTTTAAAAAGATGAACATTAATTATGCTTAAGATCTTTCTTATTAGGAATTCTTATTCGAATTGTTAAAAAGCGATTTTAAATGAATTAATATCTTGAGAGTAAGAAAGTCTCGTCAGCGAATCCTGTTGTTTTTACAGTCAATTGTAAGTAAAAAAATAATTTCTTTTGTTGATCGATTCAAAAACCAAGAGATTGTCGCCATGAAATTTATTCTTTATATTTCTCTTGTTAGTTCCATTGAATTTGGATACTAAAATGAAAATTCTTGTACTTGGTGCTCTTTTTCTTATTGTAAGTTGTATTTTGAAATATGTTGATATTGATTTTTCTTTAATCTTTAGGACATCGGGAACCATCAACCTATTATTTTACGTCATGTAAAGTTTAATCTTTTAACGATTTCTTCATCTTGTTGTCTGTTATATTTTTATTTTAAACTTTACATTAACTTATTTTAAGAGAAATTCGAACCAAGACAGTGTTTTCTCTTTCCATTTTGTTGAATATTCAACGGAAGTATTGCTGTTAATAGCAATAGTGATGTTTAACTTTTATTTTTGATAATAAATTTCACGGAATAAGATCTGAACATAAGTATGGGAATGAAATACGAGATATATAATGACTGTCTAATAAGTTTTGATCTTATTTTAAGTTCTATTCTTTTCTAATATGTTTTTTTCAGTAAAATGGACTAATATTTACACCATAGATATGAGATGTCTCGCTGAAATTCTAGGCTAGAATTTGACATTTCAAATCTGCCTGTAATAGTCACAGAGATACAAGTGCCATAAAATTCATTGGAATTTTTCAATTATTTATTTAAAGAACAAGAACAAAAAAAAACATTTCCATTATTTGATCAGTTTCTAATACCTAATCACTTTTAGTTTACTGTGTATGATTTGTGCGAGTATGAGGATGGGGATGGGGTCCGTGTAGTTCGAGAAGATATATACTCACACCTATATATCGACGCCAACACATTCACAACCACATTCTGAAGATATCTGCGGCAAAGCTAGGAGTGACACTAAGAGAGACATTGAAAAGAAGATAGATGGGATGGATAGATGAATGTGAGCTTAGATACACTCTTCATTGAAATACCAATCGATTTACTTATATCAATACCTACTCTCTTACCCTCAAATGGAAATTTACAGTGAGCTCTTCAACAACTTCCTCAGGATGTAGAGAATCGAGTTTAGGCTTTCAAACATTTGCATCCCAAAATTCCATCTTTTTCGGGAGAAATTGATCCTAAAACATGTTCGTTCATTTTTCCATTGAAACTTAGAATGTCGATCCATAATGAACTAAAACTATGTAGATGTATTGGCTACAACATTTGGGTGTGGATAAATCATGGTTAGAATATTACGAAAAGTGACCGACTTCCGGTGCATTTTTATGTAAGCTTTCTTTGAAAAACTTTTTAATCGTAGCTGGACAACTGATGATAATCACTATCTCCGTATTATTTAATCCTTACGCAAAGGGTTTTCTACTTAAATACGATAAGACAGAGATTATATAATTAATTTGATTTAGTCTGTTTTCTTATTTCAGTAGTATCCTTGCTTCCGGTAAGACTTCCACTCGTTATTGGTAAACGATTGAGCTCCTGTTGCATAGAGTTGAACAGCTATAAGACCATCCCTATCAGCAGATCCGTGCCATCGTTCATTCGTAGTTACTGAAAACCCGCCGCAGTTTTTGTCCTGATCACATTGAGCGATGGCATCCGGAAATGGCAGAATACATTGATTCTGCACTACATTTCTTCGATTATCGTTACAGTTATATGTTAAATCACCGAAGTTTATACCGTCAGGAACGAGCACATAATTATAATGTGGTGTGCAGTGCTGTCCAATATTTGTCCTAGTTAACATGATTTTATATTGAAATCATAGTGAATTAGTTAAGTATTACCTATCAGTCTGATTAACTCCTTGAACATACAAAAGTTCATTGAATAACGATAGTAACATTGCAGTAACTAAAATAAAAATTGGTTTCTTCATTTTTTCTCGGATCGATTATGTTTTAATAAAGTCGTCTACATTATATAGAATATAATAAGTAATACATTTTTATTCATTTATTCATAATATATTAAATTCAGCTGAAAGGATATCAATATTCATATTAATTATTCAATATAGTATGCTGCTGTTCTACATGCAATGCATTCAAAGGTAAATACATTAGTTTCACTGTCTTGAAATCCTTTTATCATAGTATAGACTACGGTGTACATGTAGGTGCAGATATCTATAAAATGACCATCCAAACATTAACCCACACACTAAAGAGTGATAGAGGGTGCAGGTATAGATATATGTATGTGTGGATCTTTACACGAAACCAAGATCCATACCCTAAATATCGTTAAAGTATGTAAAGTTGTTTTGTAACTATGAACTGTCTAAATGTAACGAGAAAAATAATTTTTTCGATCATTTTTCTTTAAATATCGACAGTTACATTTCATATTTATACTACATGTACTAGATAATACATAGTCAAAGATGTGTTATATGATTAGCCTCTGGGCACAGCAATTTATTCCAAAGCATATACATGTATTAATTGCTCGTATGTGACTATATGAAAAATTCGATATTCTTTGTGTTACATACGATTTTCTTATTCTTTCGAGAGTGTCGGTATGAATTAAATAAAGACTAAAACCTATACCGACACTCCATCCTAATAATCTAGTTATATTATTTTCAATAAAGTTATCTCAGTTAACAATTCAACAACACCATCAGACAGATATCAAAGCATATATTTATCATCTAGAATCTGTACTAGCAGAACGTGATTTTCGAAGTGCATTAACTAGTACTTATCAAAATTTTTCCTGTGTCGTCGATATCGAACAGGACATGTCTATCAAATATTCTCAACAGTACATAAATTTACAATATACATCTTTTTTGTTTTTCTAATTTGCATCAGTTATATGTTGTGAAATAATTACGATTCGACTAGTCATATCAATACTCAAAATTAAGTTTTTTCAAAAAGTGCTTCATGATTTTTCATAACTAAATATAACTTCATATGCAATTAAATGATGATGACAATGAAAAAAAATGAAATTTAATATGATAATCTTTCAATTTTTATAAAAACTTCTTTTTACATCTTGATATCTGTCGAAAGATGTCGCTCATTATCAATAACGTTTGTTTTAGAGAGGTTTACATATAAATCTAATTGGTAGATAAAAATTAATCAATCAATAATTTTATGTTTCTACGACGCGACGTGTCCCTTCGGAGTATACACTATAGTGTACTGAGTAATCGACAGGCTGTGTATGTTTATACTTATAGAAAAGAGAAAACGAACGAAAAAGAAAAAAAAAGAATGCATCAATAGAAATTAAGAACATAGAAGAGGAAAAAAAAAACTAACAAGTATAGCTCTATTATATCAAAATCAAATTGATGACTTCTTTATCAATACTCAATCACCTATAAATACATAAAGATACTTATTAACTTACAATTTATTTTAGATTTTGCAATGAGCATCGAAATCAAAGATAATACGAATATTCATTCCAATGATGAAATTAATCAAGATAATAATGAATTATCAGAAGAAAATGAACAACAAATTCAACCATCATTATTAACATCAAATAATAATGAATTACCATTAGAAATTCCATCTACTGATATTATCAATGAAAACGAAAATGATTCAACAGCAGCAACAATATCAGAAGAAAATTCATCAGCATTACCATTATCTGAAGAAAATTCATTAGTATTACCTGGATCTGAACAAGACAATAATAATAATACAGCTGGTGATACTATTCAATCAGAATCTTCAAGTCAAGATGATGATGATACTCATCAATTATTACAAACAATAGCTGATAAATCAAATAAAGAAGCATCTTTAACAATATTAAATACAGTAAAATTATCAATTTTTTCTTTAGTTTATCGTTTTTTTTATTTTATTATTTTTTTTAGCTTGTCGAAGGTGATTTTGATTTAGATAAAAATTATATAATACAAAAACCAAAAAATTTATATGAATTATTTTCTATATTTAATAAAATGTCATCATTATTACAAGCTGAAATTCTTAGTGTATTAATTGGTATAATGCGTAAAAGTGAACGTAATTTATTAGCATCAATTGATGCACAAATTTATCAAGAAGTTTTAGAATTATTAAATAAAATTGATGATGATGTTGTTGCTGATTTATTAGTTGATATTCTTACTGTATTAACATCATTAACAATAAATGTTAATGAACTTAAACTTCTTTTACATTATCTTAAAACAGAAAATCGTATATGGGTATGAAATAACCAAAAACAAAATTATTATTATTATATTTACGTTTGTTTTTTTGTTTTAGAAAAAACATGCTATTAAATTATTAAATATATTTAAAAGTCTTCCATATCGACATGGACCTGATGAATTTTTTAATTTTCCTGGTCGAAATGGTTCTGGTATTGTTTTACCACCAATTAAAATTTGGCCATATCAAAATGGTTTTACAATAACAACATGGTTTCGTATTGAACCAGTTGCTAATGGTATTATTGAAAAAGAAAAACCATATTTATATTGGTTTTGTACATCAAAAGGTCATGGTTATACAGCACATTTTGTTGGTAATTGTTTAGTTATATCATATTCAAAATTAAAAGAAAAAACATTTCAACATTGTATACAATATGAATTTAAACCACGAGAAGTATTTATTAACAAAAAAAAATTTTATATAAATTCATATTTTTTTTATTTAGTGGTATATGATAACATTTGCACATCAATATCAACGATGGGGTAAAAGTAGTATACATTGTTATATAAATGGACATATTGTATCAAATACAAATTATTCATGGTATATTGAAAATAATGAACTATTTGATAAATGTTTTATTGGTTGTACACCTGATCGTCATGAATTAACAAGTTTTTCTGGACAATTATCAACATTTTATTTATTTAGTATTTATTTAGAATCATTAATTATACAAGGTTTATATAAATTAGGACCAGCATATAAAAATCAATTTAAATTTGAAAATGAAAGTGCACATGTTTTAACTGATATACAAAGAAAATCAATGTATGATGGAAAATTAATGAATTCAATTATATTTAATTATAATCCAATTGCATGTGAAGAAAAACTTGTTTTACAAGCTGCACCTAAAACAAATATATCATATTTTATTCATACAGCACATGCACAAATGTTAAGTAATGTACGATCAGTAATAACATATTCAATTTATTCAACATTACATAGTGTTGGTGGTATACAAGTTATTTTTCCTTTATTTGGACAATTAGATCATCAACAAATAGATAATTCAATTAATTATAATGTTTGTTCAATATTAATATCAACATTATGTGAATTAATTCAACGATCATATACAATACAACATCAAATGCTTAATTCAAAAGGTTTTCTTGCTATTGGTTATCATCTTGAAAAAGTAAGAATAAATTCGAAATATTGGGATTTCATAGTTATATTGAAGCGCGCGCGCGAGATTTGAAAAAATTCACAAAAAAAAAAAAACTATTCCTGTTAATATGACACAATGAGGAAAGCATGTACATTTTTGTTTTTATGTAAGGATATTCAGAAAATTTTCTTTCATATCGAACTTTGTAGAAATTTTTTTGATTTTCATTCTTGAATGATATAAATATAATTTTTAATGAAATGAATTTATTATAAATTTTTTAAGTATTACCTATGAATTTTCGTTTTTTTTAGGCATCAAAACAACATATTAATATGGATGTATTAAATTCTCTTATATCATTAACAACATTTTTTGTTAAAATTGAAAGCAAAAATAGTCCATTATTATTAAAACAATTATTTGTTCATATATTTTTTAATCCTGCTATATGGATTTATTGTTCAGTTGATGTATATTATTTTATTTGATTAATATTTGAAATTGTTAAAAAAAAAATTTATTTTTCATAGGTTCAAATGCGTTTATATACATATTTAGCAACAGAATTTGTTACTTATTCAGAAATTTATCATTTAATACAACCAATAAGTGAAATAATTCAAACATTACATACATTAAAATATTTCTATTGGATTATTGATCCAAGTCATCGTAGTGGTTTTAAACCAAAAGGTTTAGGTAATTAAATAAAAAAAACAAAAGTTCTTATTAATCTAAAAATAAATTTTTAGATGGAAATCGACCAACACGTGAACAAATTATTGAAATGAGACGTTATATGTTACTTTATTTAAAACAACTTGTTATAAGTAGTTCTGGTACTCAAGAAGAAGAACTTCAAGCTATTCTTAATTATCTTCATACAGTTCATGAAGTAAGAGATATATTTTTTTTTCGGATTTCTATATTGAAAATTTTTTATTTTTAGGATGATAATCTTATTGATGTATTAGATATGACTGTAAATCTTATGTCTGAACATCCAAGAGCAATGGTACCTGCATTTGATCGTCGACAAGGATTAAAGTAAAAATTATAATTGAAATTTTTTGTTTTGTAAAAAAAAAATTTTTTTTTTTTTATAGAACGGTGTTTAAATTATTAGCTAGTAGTAGTGAAATAACACGTTTACAAGCATTAAAATTATTAGGATTCTTTCTTCAACGAAGTACAGTAAAGTAAGTAAATAACAAAATAGTCGATAGTTTAAATTTTTAATATTTAAAGACGAAAAACTGATGCAATGCAACCACATAATTTATTTTCATTATTGGCTGATCGTCTTTTACTTCATCCAAATAGTTTTACAATGGCTACATATAATGTTCTATTTGAAGTAAAATATATAAAAATTTCTATAATTTTTAATAATTAAAAATTTTAATTATTAATAGATACTTGTAGAAAAAGTAAGTGGATTAGTTGTTGAAAAACGAAGTTCAGAAATTACAGCTGATTGGAAAATTGAAAATCCAGGTAAATGATTTTTTTTTTTACATAAAAGTTAGATTTTATGTAAATTTTGTTTAAAGCTATGATTAAAGTTATTGCAACATTACTTCGTAATGCAGCTGATAATATTCATTTATATGATATTAAATTACGTTTTCTTGATGATTTAATTTTACTTGCATCTGCAAGTCGAGAAAATCGAAGGTAATTAAATAAATAGATATTTATTTATTTTGTTTTAATTTTTCATTTGTTAAGAACTATTTTACAAATGTCTGTTTGGCAAGATTATCTATTTGGTCTTGCATATGTTTATCCAACACATGAAATACAATTTGAAATAACTGATCGTGTATTTGATTTATTAAAAATTTTATTACATCATGCTATTAAATATGAATATGGTGGATGGCGTGTATGGATTGATACACTTTCAATTTTACATGGACGAGTAAATTGAAAACAAAAAAAAATTGATTTATATTTTGTTATGATTATGTTTTTTTTTGTTTAGATAACTAAAGAAGATTATTATAGAAAAGTTAATAAAATTGTTGAAAGTATAAAAGATGATGATGATAATGAAGTAAGCTTTTTTTTTGTTTTCTATATAAATCAATTGATTATGAATTATTTTTAGTCAATTTCTCCAAGAAAACTTAGTGGTTCACAAACTCCAGTTGATGAACAAATTGTTTCAACACCTACTAGTAAATTTATGTTTATTAATTCTTATAGGAAAAATGTACAGATTTTGAATTAAAAATTGATTTATTATGTTTTTTTTTAGAATCAACATCTAGTCGTCAAGTATTTAAAACAAATCAATTACCACCATTTACAATATCAGAATTTAAATATTCATCAATGCATATTCGTCTATTACATAATGTTTTTGATTCAATTGAAATTGATATTCGTTTATGGAGATCGTAAATATTCAATAAAAAATTAAACTTAATTTTTTTTTTGTAATTTTTAGTGATTCAACTAAATCAATAATTGATGCAATAAATAATCCAGATAATCAAATATTTTGTGCTAATGTTGTACATATTATATCTCAAATGGCAGATGTATTATGTAATGCATGTGGTGGTCTATTACCATTACTTGCAAGTGCAACATCAGCATCTGTATGTATATATATTTTAGTCAAATACGATCTGAAAACGAGTGTTGAAGTGTTTAGGGATAGAAATTTGCACCCCGCTCCCCCAAGTAGAGCCCGTCGGGTCCAGAATTTTTGGATCCGGACCCGGACCCTGGCCCAGGATTTTGGACCCGGACCCGGATCCGATCATTTAAAATTTTTCTACCCGGATCCGGACCCGGACCCGTTTACAGGTTGCTGGACCCGGACCCGGACCCGGTCGCTTAAATTTTTTGGATCCAAACACAATGACAAGTCAGTTTAGATAGTATAGTGAAGAAGGTTTTTGTTGTTTTTTATCTATTTTCTAAATACATTTGATCTCTTCTTTGTATAAAACGAACAAAACTTTAAAAAAATTCAAAATAAATTGTATGGATCAAAGTTTTCTTCAGACCTGGATCCGGTTAAAGCAAAATTTTCAGACCCGGATCCGGTCAAAATAAAATTTTTGGACCCGGACCCGGCCAAAGTAAAATTTTTGGACCCGGACCCGGACCCGGACCCGTGCGGGTCCGGGTAGGGTCCGGGTCCGGGTCCTACCCGACGGGGTCTACCCCCAAGACCGTGACAGACGAATTTAATAATTAATATTTCGTTAGACTAATCGCTGAAGATCCATTACAGACTGTGACAGAGAAACTGTAGTCAGATAAATGGTTAGCTAGAAATGAAACAATAGATCCAATCGTGTTTCATATTTTTAATCTTTTGTTTTTTTTAGCATGAAATTGAATTATTAGAAAATACTGAAGGTTTATCACCTAAAGATGCATTAAAAATTTTAAAACGTATTATGAGTTTATCAGATTTATTTATACTTGCAAATAGTGGAAATTTTTCTGAACTTGAACAAGAAAAAAGTATGCCAAATGGTGGAATATTACGACAATGTCTTCGTTTATGTATGAAATTTGTTTGCTTTTTTTTTTTTTAAGATTGTTTAATATTTTTGAAAATATTTTAGCAATGACAACTGCTGTTCGTCATTGTATGGAATGTCGTTTTCAAAAATTTGATTTATCAAAATTATCAAATTTAACATTAGCACAAAAAACATCAAATAAAGATCCAATTGAAACTATACTTGAATTAACATATTTAATGAATATGAATGAAAATGATAATGAAAGTGATAATGAAAATGATGATATATCAACATTAATTGCATTATTTATTAAAAATCCTGAATCTGTTTTACAAGAACTTGATGTTCAACGTTTACGTGCTATTATCTATCGTGATGTGGTAAGACCAGATCGAAGTAAAACGAACAAAAATGTTGTCGTTGTTGTGGTAAATTAAATATTCTTTTTTTTTATATTATTATTGTTTTGCTTTATATGTTTTTCATGTTAAAAAAAAAAATTATTGAATAATATGAAAAAATTTTTTTTTTGTTTTAGGATGATACAAAACAATCACAATTTTTAGCATTAGCTATTGTATATTTTACATCAGTACTTATGGTATCAAGATATCGAGATATAATTGAAACAAATCAAACAAATTTTTCTAGACAACCATCAATTATAAGTACAACACCTAGTATTCGACGTGGTATGAATATATTACTTAGGGCTAGCCAAAAGTTCGTAGAACGGTTTTAAAGAATCTTGTCGGATAAGATAATCTATTTAGAAATAAAAAACCAAATATACCATATTGTAGAACTTTTTGAGGCGCGTGGAATGGTATATAAAAAATCCTGTTTTCATAAGACTTTGAAGGAACTAGAGTCAATTTACTGATAGACGACTACACACTCACACCCAAGCATGATAGGTTACTGAATATTGTTGTCCTTGGGATTAGTCGACAGTATTTGTAAAATATTTTTTTCTCATATACGATTTTGCAGAGTTTTTGACAGGCTACAACCTCATATATGTAGCATCTCCGGTCATCTTGTCAGTGTGGGTATGGGTGTGTAGTCGTGTATCAGTAAATTGACTCTAGTTCCTTCAAAGTCTTATGAAAACAGGATTTATTATATACCATTCGACGCGCCTTAAAGAGCTCTACAAAATGGTATATTTGGTTTTTCATTTCTAAATAGGTTACTTTATCTGACAAGGTTCTCTAAAATCGTTCTACGAACTTTTGGTTTGCCCTAAGTAGATTGTTATTTCTTTATTAGAAACTTTGTTTTTTTTGTTATTAGGTTCGACTAGTGAGATAAATGTAGATACAGTTAGTATAAATGATTCAACATCGATTACAAATAATCAAGTATGAATTTTATTAAATTAATTTTGGGAGGCGGGGGGGGAAGTTTAAAAAATTGTGTATTTTGTAGAAGAATAATGATGAATCGGCAGTTATTGATGATAATAATGAAGTTAATAAAATAAATTTACAATCGACTAATAAAAATTCAATCGATATAAATAATACAAGTGCTACAGCTACTCAATATGGTATGTAGTAAAATAATAATTGATATGATGTAGAGAAGTAATTATAATACTTTTTTAATAGCAAGTATTGCTAGTATTCCTACTAGTGATTCAACAATAATAAATAAAAATGAATTAACTGAATCAAAACTTCCTGATTATCCAAAAGCAAATTTTAATTCAAATGAATCATCAATGAATATAACAGAAAAATTAGAACGAGCATTATCGAATATAGCACCATTTTTACGTGATATATTTATAGAATTTTCACATATACTTACAAAAACATTAGTTGGTTCACATGGACAAGAACTATTACCTAATGGTTTACATGCACTTAAACAAACAGCATCAGTTGTTGAACTTGTTATGCTTTTATGTTCACAAGAATGGCAAAATTCTCTTCAAGTAATATTTAATTTTTTTTTTCTAAGCATTTATCTTGAAAACTATTTTAATTAGAATATTAAATAATATTCTACAGACAAAAAATTTTATTAAAATTAAAAAAAGGAAATAATTCTTTCATTTTTGTTTTGATTTTAGAAACATGCTGGTTTAGCTTTTATTGAATTAGTTAATGAAGGACGTTTATTATCTCATGCAAGTAAAGATCATGTTGTTAAAGTAGCTAATGAAGCTGATTTTATACTTAATCGTATGCGTGCTGATGATATACGTAAAGCAAGTGAATTTGAACAATTATCAGCACAAACAACTGTTGAACGTAAATCAGAAGAACAATTATGTGAACATTTTATAACAGCAGCAAGACAACGACATCAAGTTATAGCATTACGTTTACAAGAAAAATTTTTAATGATGATGATTAATGATAAAACAATTTATTTAAATAGTTCAAGATTATTTTGGAAATTAGATCCATGGGAAGATGATTTAAGACGACGACGACGTTTAATACGTAATCAAAATGGTTCTATACATAATGAAGCAACACAAAAATCATCATTTAATGGTATTAATGATGATATAATAATATCTTTTATACAAGAAGAAAATTTATTAAAACAATTAAAACAACAAAAAATACAAAATTTTAATCAAACAATAACAGATGATGATGAAATATTACAAGTTGATGAAAAAGATCTTGATCAAGATTTTTCAGGACCAATACGTTTTTCAACTGAATGTTCATTAATTTGTGGTATTAATATAATACGTGGTACTTTAGCTATGACACATAATGCTATGTTATTTGATGCTGATGAATATGATGAAAGTTTTACAAAAATTGATTCAAAAGTAAAATTAATAAATTATTAAAAATTACATATATATATTCTATTTTTTTTTAAGATGTTTCCTTATATTGATAATATTCATGGAAAATGGCATTTTAATGAAATACGAGCTATATTTTCAAGACGATATCTTTTACAAGATAAAGCATTAGAAATATTTGTTTCAAATAGAAGTATGAATTAAATAGATTATTTTTTTTTCTTAACTTCATTTAAAATTATACTTTATAGACTATAAAACTTATAAATAATAATATTTTTCATTTGAACAAGAAATTATCTATCCTTATTTATATAATAAATAGATTTTTGGAGATTTTTCTTTTTTTTTTGAATAGTTCAATTTTGATAGTTCCAATAACATTGAAGATGAAATGAATTTGATTCATATCCATAGGAATCCTTTCTTTCCTTTGGTAGAACCTGAAATTTGTTCAAGTGTGCGTCAATTTAGTAATCCTTAATATATATATATAGATAATATGGTAAATTAGATTTATTGGTCTTGCTATGAAATTCTCTTGCGAAAAACCTCTAGCTTATTGCTATACTTCTACATATATTTTTTTTAATGAGTAATATATTAAGAGAAAAAATGATTTTTAAATTTTGCATAGGAACAAGCCTTTATAAGAATGATTTCTTATGAAAGTTTTCAATTCTTCTTGTTCTTCATATTCTAAAATATAGCTATAGCAACTAATACTTTCACAAAAAAAAAACAAACTTCTTATTAATTCTTAAAAGTCCAAGGAAGGTTTTTCTTGCAACAGAAAGAAAACAACCATAAAAATTGAACTGATGAATTCTTAGTACACTCATACTTTGTTCTTGAGATATTGAACATAGAAAAAAATCGACAACATTTTGCCAAAAAACTCATAAAATCCAACTTCTCTTCAACATGCTGTATTTCCAAGAGTAAATAATAATTGTTTATTGAAAAATTTCAGGGTAATCTAAATAGTATATGAGTTATTTATAAGTCAAAATCTCTTTGTTTCAATTTTTTCTTGAGGCAGACTATCCCT
Organism: Rotaria sp. Silwood1; assembly: GCA_905250075.1. Classification (NCBI taxonomy): domain Eukaryota; kingdom Metazoa; phylum Rotifera; class Eurotatoria; order Philodinida; family Philodinidae; genus Rotaria; species Rotaria sp. Silwood1. The sequence continues at coordinate 685 of CAJNOP010002199.1, read as the reverse complement.
TCGAAGGAACATTGGATTCTTAAGGGTTAAGATTTGTCTCTATGCAAATTTTCAAATCAAAATAATCTAACAGATATTTGTATGAAAGATTGAATTATTATTTCAATTTATAATTTTCTGTTTTATTTTTGTTATAATGTACTTTTGTAAATTTGTATTTTAGCAAGTGTTATGTTTGCATTTATTGATCGTTCAATTGTAAAAAAAGTTGTAAACTTTTTACCTCGAGTTGGTGTTGGTGGTCGTTATGGTTTACCACAACAACGGTTAGAATAATTATTTAATAATATTTATTTTTCTATTATTTTTATTTAGACGAACATCATTAGCATCAGCAAAACAATTATTTCGTTCAGCAAATATGACTCAACGATGGCAAAGACGAGAAATTTCAAATTTTGAATATCTTATGTATCTTAATACAATTGCAGGTATAATTAAATAAAGATTAAAAATAAAAATTTTGTTACATCTAAAATATTTTTTAGGTCGAACATATCAAGATTTAAATCAATATCCTGTATTTCCATGGATTATAGCTGATTATGAAAGTGAAAAACTTGATTTAAATTCTCCATCAACTTATCGAGATTTATCAAAAGTAAAATTTTTAATTATTTTTATTATCTATATTTGATTTTATTTTTCTTTAGCCAATTGGTGCATTAAATCCTACAAGAAAATC
>CAJNOP010002198.1:0-19387 GCA_905250075.1 Rotaria sp. Silwood1 | reverse complement strand
AGAAACCTAAAAAAGAATATTATTACATGAATATGCAAGTAGATCGAGTGAAAAAAGATATTGAAGAATCCAAAAAATGATTCTAATAATGAAAGGTATGCATCTATTCTAGTTTTGAATACTTACCTTCTTCTTTTTACCTTGTACAAGAATATGCTCTTCTTTGAATGAAAGGAAGGCAAATTTACTCACTTCTTTCTTACTTAAGAGAGTAATAACAAGGCATTTTTTTTCTTAAAAAAAGAATCGGTCCTTGTAAGGAAGAAAGAAACTGCTCGACATTATAATGAGTTTCTTTTTTTTGGTTTGATGAATATGCAGATAGAAAAAAAAAAACTTTTTAAACACATTAATATAAAAAGTGTCGCATGTATGTGTCGTAACGTAACAGTCTAAAATGTCTATTCAAAAATGTTCGTGACGAGATATCCTGAATTTTTCGTTCTTTCACTATATACTCCTATACTATATATACAAGGACATTGTGAAAGCAAAAAAAATGCATGAGTTGCCTAATTTGACTTTAAATATAAATACGCAATCATAGGACACATTCCCGCTAGTCAGAGAAAAAGTTTTAATTATGTATAATTTCTAAGTAATAAATATATAGGAGGCCTCCTGTAAGTTTAGGACATACGAGAAAAAAAGTTTGTATGTGGGTGGGTGGCTGTCAGCGTCAAAGGTCAAAAAAACATCAGAGGTGAAGTTCATTTAGGCGTAACTTGTAGAGTTCCACCAAAGGTAATCCAGGTCGAGAAATCCGGACCTTAGGTAAGGTTTTACACCCGGCCATTCCACTGGCTAGAAAGCCGACCAATCAGAAGTGAGCTTTTTTTATCTTAAGCTTTTTGGGCCTTTTGATGAAACTTTACTATAGGTTATCGAGGGCCAGGATTCCTAATCTGAGGGCGGATTCTATATCCGGCCTTCCTATTGGCTAGAAAGCCGACCAATCATAAATGAGCTTTTTTGTTTTAACCTTTTCGAGCATTTTGATGAGACTTTATTATAGTAGGGGCGTAACCAGGAAAAATCCGTAGGGGGGGCTCAGCCCCCCCCCCCCCTCCCCAACTGTAGACAACGAAACAACATAATTCTTTGTCTAGTTTTTTTAGTTCGTATGACGTGTATAAAAATTGAATAGCACATACGAAATCCTATTGAACGTGCTACAAAACCCATATTTACCTGTTACAAACACCCTTTTTCGAAACAATTTATCGAAAATATCGAGAATTTCTTTTGCTCCTACCCGTTACTTACTGTTTAGTACAACCCTACCTCCAAGAGACATATCTGGCGTCAAAATATAAGAAGAGTAAAATGTTTTATACCGTATAAACTGTTCCTCACCATTCTTTTCTATACTATTGTTTGGACAATACCACGCAGTGAGAAATTTTGTTTCTTCTTAGACTCTAAAATTTCTGATGAGATAATAGCGGTATAAAAAGCATTGATTTATTATTTATTCAAGGAGAGCATGCCGCCGAAGGCGGCACCTTTTTGGAACGGAATAAAAACGGTTTGACTAAAATATTGTATAGTTCAATGAAATAAAAACTCACGCTTCTGGAGTGACAAGAACGAAATTATAGCACTCATATATGTTCAGCCACTAAAGTTCTCTACGCTTTCAATCACTGTGTTAAAAGTGGAAGATAAACGCGAGGCGTATACAAAGCTTCCCATTGCCTAAGTCACACAGATAAACGAATCATATTTCAAATGCTAATTCGAAATGGAGAGAAGACTGATCAAAATGAAAACTAATCGGGCAGACCTAAGTTGCGAAGCGAAAACTTCTTAAAAATGCAAGAAAAATGTGCATTAGAAATTCATTTTCTAAGGGATTTTCCTTCGAGTTCTGGACTTTTTATTGTTGATGATGCCTGCTGTTATGAATAAGCTGTATGTTGATTTCTATTATTACAGAAATCAAACGCAATTTTCTTTAATAAAAGGGGATAGAAATTTTTCTAGGGGGGGGCAAAAACTTTCGTAGGGAGGCTCAGCCCCCCTTGCCCCCCTCTGGTTACGCTACTACTTTCTTGACGGTCTAATCGCAAGAAGTTTTTGAAATAGTAGAAGTTTCTTGAGTTCTTTTTCAAAAGTACGCGAGAAGTCTGGAAATGCCTTACTTGACAGGGGTGTGCAACATTTTTTTTCGACGGTTAGCATGAAAGCTCGTCATTCGAGTGCTGAAGTTACGAAATGATCGATATGTTGATAGTTATTATTCGAGTATTCGAGTTCAAAAATAATCGAATTTTGGTAGTAATTGTTTCAGTAGTGGAATTATCAACAAGTTGAAATTCAGTAATTCTTAAGCATGCACTCGCTGTATAGAGATATTAAAATTTGAATCTTTTTATTTGACTAGTCAAGTCATAAACGTTTCGAATTTTGACAGTTATTTTTTTATGTCGTCGAATTATAAAGGAATTGAAATTTGAATATCCTTATTTGACTATAAGAAGTATACATGAATCAAATTTTGACTGTCGTCGGTTGAGTACTCGAATTATAAACGAACTACATAGAATATCAAACGTGGATTTTTTATGATGAAGGGTGTGGGTGGGTGTGGGTGTGGGTGTGGCTGGGTGTGGCTGGGTGTGGCTGGGTCGGTGTGGGTGTGAGTGTGGGTATAACTTTTCTGTTCAGTGGCCCCACCCCCACCCGACACCCACACCCCATACCCAACACCCACACTCCACATCCATATCCAAATCCACACCCACCCACATCCACACTCACACCCACACCCACAGCGCACACCCAGACCCACACTCATATCAACACCCAAGTTGTCATAAATGATATTGCTTTCACATATTTCATTAAGAATTTTTGAAAAACTGCTTCGCAAACAAGCTATGCCTATAATAGCGTTTATCAATCTTACCAACATCAACGTAATCAGTTTTTGTAACTACAGAAAAGAAAAGGAAAAAACCAATTTTTTCACCCTCAAAATAAATACTTCTTTTAGACTGATGTAGTTCGAGCAAATAATGATAAGACAATGCTTAGATTCTTTTGACACCGAAGGTTATTGAAGGCCCAACATGGCGTACGAGAATCGTCTCTGTAGAATGCTTCATTAATCCAAATCCATAATTTTCACTACTGGTTCATGTGTGCTTCTATTGAGAATAAAATGTTAAATAACTTGATAGAGAGGGCTATATATCTGTAGTAAGCTTCAGAGTCTTCATCGATGCCCGATATCATTATCAACAAGAAAGTTTTTTTTTCTTCCTCTTTATTGATATAAGCACTCTCGAGTATTTCGTCTGGCGATAAAAGAAAAAAAGGTGTGGTAGGGTGGGGTGGGACTCTTTAATGACGTGTAGCTGATGTTTGTAGAAGGAATCTACCAGAAGACATGAATAACGTCATTACATTATTTATTATCTTTCATTACTTACTCATTGTAAAAGAATCAAGATAAGCCGTAAACAGCGCAGTATTGTGTGCTGGAAAATAACTCATAGTACCCAATAGACACAAGTGATAAAGAATAAAAAAAATAAATATTTTATATATCAGTAATTTTTTTTCATTTGCCGACTTTAAATATAAGAATCCTGAAAACTATTTTACATCACTTCACTTTTTTATCATGTCTCAATTACCTACACACAATACTAATGGTCATCATCACCATCATCATCATCATCATCATCATCGGCATCCAGCTCACCACCATGCGCTACACAAGCAATTGGTCGGTGTATATTCGGAATCTGGTAAACTCGATGCAGTATTGATGCATCGTCCTGGACGAGAGATTGAGCGTCTCACACCAGAAAACAAAGATATACTTTTATTCGACAACATACCCAATATCGATGAGACTCACCGATCGCACGATGCTTTTGCAGATGCTCTACGCAAAGAAAATGTACAAGTCTTCTATGAGATGGTTCTGATACTGCGTAATGATTTCGACGGTTATAGAGAAGAACTACTGTGATCTTCTACGAGTTTCTGAACAGTAGTTATGTATTAGATCTTCTTCGTGAAACATTGGAACATAGTCCCCAAGCAAGAACAATGCTCATTGATGGCATCGTTGATCATAGTGATCTTTCTAATAAAGAAGTATCGAGTGCTCTCAGTCAATTTCTTCACAGTCTTACGCCCACTCAATTAGCACATACTGTAGTGGAAGGTCTTCTTTGCACAGAAGAGGAACTCAGTCATAGCGGAAGTTTAAAATCAATTCTTCTCAAGGCTCGTTCATTGAAGGATGAATTTTTAATACCTCCTCTGCCAAATCTATTGTTCACTCGAGATTCATTCTCAATAATAGAAAAAAATGTCTTCATATGGCGCATGGCTAAACCAGCTCGACGTAATGAACCGCTTATTATGCGCGTCATCTTCACTTTCCATACATTTCATGAACATTTGTCACTTCGTGGCATTCATGTAGTCGACTGGGAGACTCATACAGACTCTACGGCAACTGTTGAAGGTGGTGATGTGGCTTATATTGGTCATGGCACGCTTCTTATCGGTAACGGTGAAAGAACAAATCGGGCCGGCATTGAAGGAATCGAACGGACTGGACTCTTTCGTCGAGTGATTGCTATTGAATTACCAGAAAATCGAGATTATATGCATTTGGATACCGTTATGAGTTCGGTCGGTCGTCACTCATTTATTTGCCATAGTCACTTGGCCCAACAGTTGACTGTCTACACTGTACAGACACCTAGAGAAGAAGGTGCCAAGACAGAATGGCTTTCGCATGGAAAAGATGTGCGCAAAGCGCTGCGACATCTTCTGAGTAATGTTGAGTTGAAATTTTATGATGCGGCCGATGAAGCTACATCTATTGCTGAACAACATCAGTGTCGTGATAATATGTTGTGCTTGGGTAATCAAACTGTAATTACTTATGCTGGTGGTGATCCTATCAATGGTATAATCAATCAACTGGAACATGATAGACAACGTCCATGTCATGTCGAAACATTTCCATCAAAAGGCTTGATTGAAGGATGCGGTGGTGCTCATTGTATGACAAACGCCTTACATCGTTTAGAAAATTGACAACTTAATTTTTTTATTCTATATCCATGAATAAATAACTACATACATAAATATTATTTATAATAAAGAATTTGAAAAGTATTAGAATACTAGCGAGAACCCGTGCATACAGCATGGCTGTTTTCTCCTTTAATGTATGACCTCAGACATTTAACTTTTCATCCGGTAAAATACATACAGACACTCGATATTATGTATATAGATAGGTTGCCCTACGACCTCATACTCTCATATCGCACATATTTTTATAGTCCATGCAGCCTTCAGCCTTATAGCCTTATCTACCTATTGCCTTACTCCCTTCAAGGCCTATGCGTATCACAATATAATATCCCTTGGGGACCTATGGATACCCCCCTATGATAGCCCTTGAAGACCTATTGGTACCGCCATAGGATAGTCCTTGAGGACCTATGGGTATCCCCATAGGATAGCCCTTGGGGACCTACGGGTACCCCCATAGGATAGCCCTTGAGGACCTATGGATACCCCCATAGGATAGCCCTTGAGGACCTATGGATACTCTTATAGGATAGCTCTTGAGGACCTATGGGTACCCTCACAGGATAGCGCTTGGGGACCCATAGGTACCCCCATATAATAGGCCTTGGAGACCTGTGGGTACCCTCATATTATAGCCCTTAAGAACCTATGGGTGCCCCCACTTAAGAGCCCTTGGAGATCTATGGGTACCCCACTAGGATAGCCCTTGAGGACCTATGGATACCCCATAGGACAGCCCTTGGGGACCTATAAGTACCCCATAAATAGTCCCTGGAGATCTTCCACTTATAGCTTTATGTGACCTTTAACCTTTGACCTTTCACCCTTGACCTTTGACCTAGCACAGGCAGACACTGAACATTATAATATAGATCTTCTTGTCCGTTTTATAAACTCCTGTCCGTAAGATTTTCTAGCCTTTGATGAGAACTGCAGTTCTCTAGCTGATTACATTTTTGGGACATTAACGGAACGAGCGGTGAACATTCCATTTTGAAACGAAGAATATACATTGATTTAAGGAGAAATGACTGAGAAAACAACAGTTTTCTCTTCATTTATGCTGATTCATTGAATTTTGAACCACTAAAGGGATTTGTCACACACAGTATGTCCAGGAACTCTGCATAGACTGACATGGAATGTAACACGAGATTAATCACGGTATCAAGTTCGTTAGCGGTTCCGATTTTCTTCACCAGACCAAAAACAATGGGATGAAGCCCGCATTTCTTTGTCGTGATGAATCGACATATCCTTAGTTCAGAAATATTTCGAAAATAACAAACCTACCTGAGTATCGTTTATGCATCTAGGATATTGCGTGAACCAACTCGAAAGTACGGGCAACAAACGATTTAGGATCTAACGATCGAAATTCGACGACTATTTTACGGATTTTGTTGTTTTTCAACGCACCTCTATAGTCTGAGTTTTTAAATACGACTTCAATAAGCCTGACATAATCATGTGCTACTGAAAAATCCAAGGCTCATAAGGCTTCATACTCTGTATTTATCTCATATCTGCTTACAGAAATCTATAACTAGGTTATTTGATTGATACATTGTAATTCTGGGATTCAAGAAATACTCGTACATGTTTAAACTCTAAATGACAAAAGATTTATGGATCCTTTGGTAATCGTCCATATGCCTTTCCAGCGTATGTACCACTGGCGATGGATATAAGTATGTTGGCATTTTTTTACTAGTGTTCATCGATTAGTGAAGGTCGTTCTGTCAGAACACAAGTATGTGGAAATCAATTGAGTACTATATAAAGGTTTTTATCGAAACATGCAATTCACCATGTGAGATGATCTTTGTCTCACACAGCATACTTCATGTTTGAATTCAGCAGCAGAGAGTATTATGGGTGTGGGTGTGGATGTAGTTCTTTGCTTCATCCACACCCACACCCACACCCAAATCTCGACAAATTCGAGTCAAAAATATCAATTCAGACGATTTTTTCCTCACAGAGAATTTTTTTCCTGTTCATTTTTGCCCAATTTGTTTTATTCGAGCTCCTTGATCATTGAGAAGTCGACTACAGACTAGAATTCTAACAAGTCAACATTAAAATCACTGATGAGGGAAGATCTTAAACTGATCCATGCTGTTTTTGTTGATATTTTTCCCATTTGTAGGATCCGATGAGGCTAGAAAAAGCCTGAAAGAATAACGACCTATAGGTCTTTCCTTCTGGAGTTATGATCATTTTACTGGATTTATCACCTATAACAAGGGATTCAGCGAAAAATTAAATTATCGAATTTCGATCTGAAATTTTGTTCACATGCACGTCTAATGGTCTATATATTAGGCCAAAGGTTGCAGTCAAAACAAATGCTTCTTTCTCGAAATATTGAGTTTTCCATAAAAATCGATTTTCTTGACATGTGTGTAACATGGTAAGTTTTTTTTTTGAGCACGCAATATTTCGAGAAAGAAGCATTGGGTTTGGCTGAACCTTTTAGGCTACTATACAGGCCATAAGACTTGCATGTTGACAAAATTTCAGATCAAAACTCAGTAATTGGATTTTCCACTGAATCCCTTGTCATTAGTGGTGAACCAAGTAAAATGATCATAACTTGCGGGAAAAGGCCTATGGGCCATTACGCTTTTAGGCTTTTTTCTAGTCTTGTCGGACCCTCCAGCTTGGCAAAATATCAACAAAAATGCTGTGGATCAGTTGGAGACTTTCCCTCGTGAGTCCAGTATCTTTATGCACTTTTCACAAATATTCGCATAGTTTTGAGCAATGAACTTTTCAAAAATTTCATTTTTGTGCTGCTCGATCATCGATCGATCAAGAAGTCTACAGTGAACATTTTATGTATTCAAAAAGGCTCGACAAAACATCGTCAACTCTTGTTTTGTTTTTTAATAATGATACAGTACGTCGTTTGTGTTGCGATAGTCATTCGCAGAAAGAGAGAAAAAAGTTGGTTGATGCACATGCTTTTGCTCTTCTTTCGCGTAAAGTCGATGTCTTTGCACACAGCCCATTTGAATAGCAGCCTTCACCTGAATAGTAAATATTTGATAAGAAAATGGAGAATGGCGCACCTTGTTGGCTGTCATCGGCGGGTTTTTTCCAACTTACAAGAAAAAAAAGCAACACAAAGTCAATACACAGGTGAAGTAACGCTGAATCGGCAAGCGTTGACGCCTGTCACAGTGGGGAACCAGGCGCACATATGCGAAAATATTCTTTTCCACAATTTAGCTGTTTGCGTAGATACATACATATGCGGTCTATTATTCCCCAAAATAGCAGCTCTCAAAGTTTTATAAAGCCCAAGAAAAGAGTTTGATAAGGCTTGGGCTCAGAAATCGGCATAAATGAAGAAAGCCAAGCCGCTTGGCAACATAACACAATATTCCACAAGCAAACAATATCGCAAAATACTTGTTCACCTATGAACTTTATGGCAAAAAAAGAATTATCGTAATCCAACTTAAAACAGAGTAGAAAATAAAAAGTCTCTATGCCGAAAATCTGCCCGAAAGACTACTGTTCAGTATATTAACAGCCCTACAAAGAGATCATACCTAATCAAGCGCGCATTTTTACCAGATGTTCCTACATATGTATCCTAATTACTGTAGACGTGCCAGCTCAGGAAACCTTTCCTAGGCTATTTTGGATAATACCCAAAAAACTGAAGGCTCTGGTGGAATATCCGATTTTCGGCTCCCGTGCTATATATTGAGGAAAGACCAAGGTGATATTCGGAATCAACTCGTCAGGCTGCATCGAACCATATATATTCAATACTTCTTGAAGAAATTTACGGCACACTTTTATTGGTAAATCGGGCCCAAAATCATACCATTCCGTATATTCCAAACGATACAAAGGGATAAAGTCTAGTCGAGTGCGCAATTTTACCAGACGCTCCTACATATGTATTCTACTTACGGTAGTAGCAGATACTCATGAAACCTTTCCTAGGATATTTTACAAGATGCCCAAAAACCCAAGATTTCTGGCCAAAAATCCGGTTTTAGGCTTCCATATTACACTTTGAAGAAAAATTAAGGTGATATTCGGAATCAATGCATTAAACTACCTCGAATGATATGTAGCTCAACATATTTTTCAAAAATAATTTTTTCAGAAAATTATGGCTCAGGGACCCAAGCTATATTTTTTCAAAAAGTTTTTTTTTCTTAAAAACCTTTTGTTTTCCTAAAGACAATTTTCTGAGTGGTGTATGGTTATTTCTAAGCAAATGAAACCTACTCGTAAGCAAAAAATTGCATGCCCGCCTGGTTATGCGAAAGCTCGCCACTGTGTGAGGGTGCCATGGAAGTCTTTATCACATACACACGTCAACGCATATCTCTCTCTTCAGGGTACTCGAAAATCGTGGTTCCTTATGAAAAATAGATTTCTTGCTGGATGAACTTGAGGGTGTGGGTGGGTGTGGGTGTGGGTGAGTACGAGTGTGGCTGTAGATGCTTACCGACACCCACATACGCATCCACACCCACACTCACACCCACACCCACACCCAATATAGCGCTTTTAATTAAACTTACTTTTTCACATTCCATGACATTAATCAATGTCGACTGACTCTAAATGCATAGCTTGGTATCTTTTTTTGGAAAACAAGTCAAGCCCACCTTCTCGCGGTGTTTTCTGGGTAACGCTAAAGGGCCTCTGCACGTGAATATCGTAATGCATAGTATCTGTGGCATATGTAATGAAAACAATTGGTACATAGCATCTATCACGTATCTAATCAACAGACAAAACGTAAAAGCCAAAAGGAAACAGGAAAAGTGAAGCAGAATGAACAACCGACCGGACATCGGGAGATATAGGTTTGAGTCCTATTCTGCTTCAAGCATTCTTTTCGATTAGTCGTTCGTACTCTTCGAAACATATCATGTGGATATGTAATGAATCGTATATTATGTACAGGCTTGTGAACAGGTAAATGATGGCTCATTATGTCTTTCTTAAATTGTCTATTCTCAAGTAAGCAAAAAATAACGGAAGACGGCCGACATGACTAGTCCGAAATGTCCGCAACACCCATCAAGTCTAGTCTGAAAGGTCTGGCACATCCGTCATGACTAGTCACCTTTGGGAGAAATGTCCTTCAAACACGTCTGGACTAGTCCTAAATGTCTTTGAACCCCGTCATGTCTAGTCCATTTTGTCCGTTGAACCCGTCCAAACTAGTCGAAAGATTAAAAAATGAAGATAAATGGTGGACTCGAACATTCAACCCGCCAGTATTCGAAACTTGACGGACATCCTGACGGGAGACCAGAACACTGAGATAGACTGACGTCAGTTTATACAGTCTAAATCACAGATTGACTCCCATCCATCTGCTAGACTATCAGAGACCACACGATATCGAACGACTTTGACTAGTCTGAAATGTCTTTAATGGTAGTCAGGACTAGTCCGAGGCGTTGTCTGCACTGGTCATGACTAGTCCTTTATTAAACAGTGTCGCTCATCTTAGTCCTTACTACTCTGAAAAACTCTAAACAATCCACTTTCTTTGGGCTAAATATATTCTCTTAATTCGTTTAAACTGAGCAATAATAAAAAGTAAAAGAAGTATAGTGCATATAGAAAAAATTTTCAATATGTGTATCATTTGTTAAAAATAATCGATGGATAATCAAATGCATTTAGCACATGGATTAGATAGGAGAATAACAATCGTCTTGTTGCCTGTCTTGTAATTGAATCTTCGTAAAATGATACCTAAGTATGATCAGTTGTATTATGATTACGGAAATTAATAACATGAATTATTATTTTATATTAAAATTATGTCGATTGTCACTAGTATTATTAGTTTTTTTCTCTTTCTAGAACGACAATCAGAGAGTCTGCCATAATCAATAGTGAGGTCAAAGATAGATACTATACTTTGTGCATCCCTGTCTTAATATTATTATATTTTGTATTTTCATATGTTGAAAATGTGAGAGTATATCGAAACATAAAAGAAAGTAGGAGTAAGTACAGAGAACAATACTTATCTCGTAGTGAGGAATGCTAATTCATATAGCTTAAAACTCGCAGATGTACAAAATTTAAAAACATCTTCAAAATAATTTAAATCGGTTTATATTATAATTTTATGTTATTTTATTTTAAATATAAATTCTAATAATTTTAAATTTAAGAATATAAATTTAAATGAACCAAAGTTGATTTAATTGTTAGTTGAAGATAGACGGTGATTTAAATTTCACACTAAACTAAATCATGATATGAAAAAATCTAGCTTCTTTTCATATAAATAGTTTTTTATTTTTGCATTTATAATTTATTTTTTGAAAGCAACTAATTATTCCTATTTGATAATAATCAAAAGATATTCCTCCAAAAAATATAAAATTTTTTAAAATTTATTTTGTTTAATGTTGTCTAAATGATCTCGTATTCTGTAAAGGATAATTTTTTTATTCATATGAAAACATGAAACAAACTTTGAGTAAAACTGTATTAAATAGCATCTTAGAATGATTATGAACATGCAGAAGTTGATCTATTGATCATATGACTCAGTGATCTAAACGATGGGTAAGTGATACATTGTATGCATGGTCGAATCTAACTTTCATCCTTATATTTCCATTTAGACTAGTTCGAACTCGTCTACTATATAGGGTTACAACTCGTCCTATATTGTCCCTGACGTCCTTACTTTTTCAAGTTTAAATTATTTTCGGACGGGCGTCCCTGTCACTCGTCCTGACTAGTCTTTGTCTCAAAAAGTCCTCGTCTAGGACTAGTCTGCACATTAGACAATAACGTTCTGTATCAACCGATTTCAGGTCAGTCTTGGACGAATCTTTTGTGAAAAAAGACTAGACAACACACGTATAAAGTCGCCCGTCAATCATGTGATTTAGACGGGGGCTCATGACGACCAAAAGTCCCGGACTAGTCATGTCCTAGTCGAATTTGAGACAGAGACCGGGCATGACTGGTTGACATGACTAGAAAAAAGACGAGTCATTTAGCCCGTCTTGTGCTTACTTGGGTTCATCCTCATCCTCACCCTCACAAGTTTCCGTCGAGTCGCTGTAGTGCTCTGTCCATTTAACCCACATTGCGATGGAGAGGAATTTCGCCCTTGTATTTCTTTCTTTACAGGTTTTTCATCACACATCATGTTTTGTTCCTTTTGTATCAATTCTTACTTTAAAATTAAAAGAAGCAAATTTGAAAAGATTTGATGACAACATAACTTAGCTCTTTATTATACTACTATACTACAATACAAGAATTTTGTTTTCATCTATTTTAAACAACACGTAAGAATAGCCAGAATAATAAGAGTAATAGCAACAGCAAACAGGACAATACCAGAAACAAGACGACCATTATCACCACCATTGCCGAGCCCTGCAGCACCAGTGAAAGTAAGAGCAATAGCAGGGATAAGACAAAGAAAACCAAGAGTGGCACTAATAATGGTAAAACGACCAGAATAACTGCCGCCACCACCGCGAAGCTTATCGATTTTCTTTGGCGTTGGCTGAGGTTCATTGTATAATACGATAGATTGTGTAGGTTCTGAATGATAATAGACAATTGTTCAAATCATTTGAATTAAACAAGCACATTTCATGCTCTAGTAATCAAGTGAGAATGTGAAAGGGTTGATCATATAGAGAAAAGCTCAAGTGTAATAGTGGAAAAACCCATTCGAACAATAGATTGTAAAATTTGACACTTACGTATATAAACTATATTTATGAGAATTTTACATTTTGATTAATGGTGTTTAAGACAAAAGTAAGCACGTTTTTAAATGAGAAATAAGTTTCACAACTTCGTCAGCTATTGTGTTTCTACTGATAGAAAGAGAAAAATAGTATAGTTGGTTATGATTTCCTTAGTTATTATTGTTTGTTTAGGTCCTTGAATTATAGTCTCTTTTGTTGAAATGTATCGCAAAGTATCTCGTAATATCAGTATGATTATAGTGACAAAAACGAGTTCAAAAGGGGGTTCTGCTGTAATCCTAAAAGACACTACGAATCTACTCATAGGACTAAAATTTTATCTGCAAAAGTTACTTGTATTCAGATTATAAAATTTCACAAGTTCGATATGAAATATTATGATGGTAGTTTCTCACAATTAATCTGATATTTCGATCATGTAGGACAAATGTTTCTCATAGATAGTTTAATTCAACAATCCTTCATATCGACATTGATAAAGGTGACGATACTATGATGGTCCGATTAATGTAAAGAAATATAATTTACAGTTGCTAAACGAAAAAAGACTTGTTACAATGCTATTATTATGCTAAGAATAAAAAATATCTTATGAGTTGAAATTTTCGATAGTACTTCTTTCTACATTTTTTCTCTTCTGTATTAATCCATTCGATCCTTTTCCTTTCGGCCTTCCTATGGCAAACATTCATGTAGTGTAATACCCTCTGGTGATGGTTTTGTGATACCCTCACGTTGAATAGCTGAACTTCAAGTATTTAATAATTGAATACTTGAATAATTGAAGCGTAGTTCAATATTTGAAGTCCAAATATTCAACTATTCAATAACTGAACTCAAGTTTCAAGGTTAACATGTATGTTAATAAAATAATTAACTTGGTAAAGAAAAGAAAACGTAGAGAAATAAAATGATAAAAAAAAAGAAGACTTTGGAGAAATCTTCAAGAAAAAGTACTATCCGTCTTTGTGGATAAGTGATTCCCTTTGAAGATACAGGGTGTCTCATAAGTTGTGGCAGATTTTTTTAAATCTAATTTTTGATGATAATGAATACAAATCAAACTCAAACTTACACGTATCATACAACTTAACATGTACTTTTATTTCATATATTTTATTTGAATTTAATCATTGGATATACAAAAAAATAAAGAAATTGGTACATGTGCAAAATAAGCACACCATCAATGTGTTACAATATATATACCCCGACAAAAGTTTCACTCTGTATTTCTCATATATTGTCACTATAAAAATAAGTTATTTTAAAACTAATTACATATTCTGAAAGCTCGCGGAGTTTTCTATCATTCTGTAGAATTAGGTTTTAGTTTTGACCTTTTCATTACCAAAATAAATTGAAGACAACGAAGGCACCCTCATGTCCAGATTCCCAGACTTGATCTTTCCTTCGTCATCAAAACTAGTTTTAAAAATTTTTCATCCGTATAGAATGATCTGTATGAAAAAGTAACTATAGATTCTGATAGAGCTTAAAATTCTCTATCACCCTGTCTATTTACTTATTTTCTTGCGTTTATAGATTGAAATAAAATTGAATACAATGAATATACTCCGAATCGACTAGCCCAAAAAATTTGCATTTTTTTTCGCTACTTAAATTTAAGACACTGTATTAATACATAATATCATAGAGCATTTCAAGTGCTATCAGAATGTGTGATTTCTTTTGTAAAAACTTACTCCCATAGGAATAGTAATTGGAGAAAAAACTAACAAAGTAGCGAAAAAATGCAGACTTTTGATATTTGTCAATGGAGGGTATGTTCATTGAATTTGTTTATTTTCTTGTATATTCAATGATCTAATCCAAATAAAATATATGAAATAAAAGTACATGCTAAGCCGTGTCATATGTATAAGTTTGAGTTTAATTTGTATTCATTATCATCAAAAATTAGATTTAAAAAAATCTGCCACAACTTATGAGACACCCTGTATTTTGAATAATCTTTGCCAAAATAAACCGTCGTTTTTTATGGTCATCATAACTGATAATCAAATAGTTTTACTAATGAACAAATTATTGCTTTTCTTTCGAGAAAAATTGATTTTCAGGCATCGCTTCCTGTTTGGATCATCGCTTTGTGAAAAAAGCTCATCTTCTGATAGGCGTACCATACTTGATGATTGAAAAAGAAGACATAGAATTCTTTATATCTTACCTTTCATCTTGGCTTTGTTTCACAAATCAATAGGACTAGAAACATAAGAAAAGATATTATTACATAAATATGCAAGTAGATCTAGTGATGAAAGATACTGAAGAACTCGAAAAATGATTCTAAAAATGAAAGTTAGGCGTCTGTTCAAATTTCAAATACTCGCCTTCGTCTATTCACTTTATACAAGAATACGTTCTTCGTTGAATGAAAAGAAGCCAAATTTACTCACTGCCTTCGTATGTAAGAAAGTAATATCAAGGCACTTTTTTCTTCCTGCAAAAGAAAGAATGAGTCGTTTCAAGGAAGAAAAAAGCTGCTTGACAGTAATGAACCTTTTTTTGTTCGGTCAACACTCAAATAGAAAAAAAAACTTTCTTACCAATTAATATAAAATTTATCGCATGTATGTGCCGTGATGTAACAGTTCTAAAATGTTCATTCAAAAATCGTCACGAAATGTCCTACATTTTTCTTTCTTTCATAATGTACTCGTATATTATATACGTAGGGAACATCGTGAAAGCACAAAAATTACATGAGTTGTCTAATTTGAATTCGAATATGAATGCACAGTTTAGTGTATGATATCAATTTAAAAGTAAATTAACAAACATGGACAGTTTTCTGCTAGTCGGAGAAAAAGGAAAAAGACAAATGTGGGGTAGTGACACTCCTGCAGATAACTAAATATAATATTTTAATCCTTTCTCCAAATTATGGATTATAATCACCCCCTGCTCCGACTCTCTTGTGCCGCTCCTACCGATCGCAAAAAGGAAGTTACAATCTGTAATTTCTAATCGATCAAATAGAATTGGCAAAACCTATAATTCTATAACTTAAAACCTGGCAGTTGCCTTTAGTAAATCCGTACGTGGGTCGAAGTTCGCGATGATCTTACTTAATCCGATCATTATAACTAATGATGTTAAGATCTATATATAAGTATGATATAAAATGTGAAGCAAACGTTGCAGTCGTCGTAAATACAGACATCGTATAATGCTGATAAATCAAGCACGTTTACATAAAAATGATAGTTAATTATTAAAAAGGATTTTTATTTATGTAGTATCGTTTCATTTGTTAAATTTATTTAGAGATGGTAGAGGCAGATTTACTTGATTATTAATATATTCGTTCAATGTTAGTTGATTGAATTCAATGAAAGCTTTTGTATTGAAATAAAACTCATTATTAAAAAATAGATTTATTCGCTTGAACTTCCTTTACTCATATTGAATTAATTGTAAATCGTGTTTATTCGTGTTTCTATTGCATGAAATTCAAAAGAAACCAGTAATAAATCTGTTCGAAACAGAAAAACTTTTCAAAAGAAAGTACAATTGTTTTACTATTGCATTATCGAAGCCAAATCAAATATTCATCGTTTATTTCTTTTTCATTCTCTCAAATATCGATTGACCCTTAATTTTACAATAATGAATCGAATTCATTTTATCCAGTCACGTTTTTCCGATTCATAGTCAAAAGTACATTTATGGGCCATTTATTTACTACAATGGCTACAGTATAGTTAGAACAACAAACACTATCTAGATGGAGATTAGTTTAAGTTTTACTTCAATAGAAATCTTTTCTATTTCGAGAGTTCTGTTGCATCAAAACCGATAGTTACTAAACGAAAACGGTATTGATCATGATGATATACCCAATAAAAGAAAATTTTTATTAATTCAACAACAAAGGATGATGATGAACGTTTATCTCTATAATCAATATTTATACCAATAATAATGTTTGAATCTCAACTTTGACGTCGATATCTTAAGAATAAAGATGTATATGTGGATCATATGATAATTTTTGCTGTTCAACGTCAAGCATCCATTAAAATTGTACGTGAGAAAAAAAATAAAAATGTTTATTGCACCTGTTTTCGATTTTATTTATTGATGTACTTTTTTATTTATTTATTTCCTTGATTATATTATTGACTTTTGTACATATTTTTCCAGTAAAACATCTCACCCCTACTCTCAGGATTGTGTCTCCTCATAATACAAAGGACGACAATCTTTACAAATGTCGGCCTATAACCGTTGCGGTGCTTCGCGCACTCAATCCATGTTACGATTGAGGGTACCATATATTTCTCTTCACGAGCTTGCGATTACATATCATACTTTGTTCCTTTCATGTCAATTCTTACTTCAAAATACCAAAAAAGTAAAATTTGAAAAGATTTGATGACAATATAATTTAACTCTTTATTATACTACAATACTACCAAACAAAAATCTTGTTTTCATCTATTGCGAACTAGCCGCAACACAAGCAACAATAATAAGAACACCACCAACACCAAAAAGAACAATACCAGCAATAAGAGGCTCATTAGAAAAACCGTAATCACGAAGACCAACAGTACCGCTAATGGTAAGAGCAATAGCAGACACAAGACAAAGAAGACCAATAATACGATTAATAATAATAAAACGAACAGAATAACGGCTATCATTACCGCTATGTGTAGCAATTGTATTTGACGTTGCCTGAGGGTCATCGTACAATAGGCTAGATTGTTTAGGTTCTAAATGACAGTAGACAATTTTTTAGGTCATTTGAATTAAACAAACACATTTCATACTCCACCAATAATCAAATGAGAACGTGAAAGTGTTCATGGCATAGAGAAAAGCTCAAGTGTAACAGTGAAAAAACCGATTTGAAAAAGAGATTGTAAAGATTGATACTTACGTATAAAAACTGTATTTATAAGAATCCTACGTTTTGATTCATGTTGTTCAAGACAGGAGTAAACAAGTTTTTAAGTGAGAAATAAGTCTTGCAGCCTTGTTAGCCATTAAGATTCTGCTTATAGGTAGAGACAAACAGTAGTTGCTCTTAATTTTCTTAGTGATCATTGTTCGTTCAGGTTCGTGAATTATAGTCTCTTTTGTTGAAATGAAATTTTTGAAGATTTGGTGAGCCTAGCTAGTAAGCACTTATTGCTGCAGTTTCATGCCTATGTCAAAGTGTTGATCTCCAGCCATACTACGGTGTAAAACAGCTAGTAGGTTTCCTAAGAAAATGGAATCGCAATGGTCCACTTTTTTGCCTATAGTAAGAAAAGATTATCGATTTTAATACCTGATTATCAATCTAGCGATTCAGTGACTCTCAAAAAAAAACAAATCATGGCAATTAATGCTATTTTAAGCATGACTAATAACTAGTGCTGTTTAGCAAGACAAAGGAGTAATAATTGAGTTTTTGTAAAACTATAGTCATTTCCAATGTTAT
This sequence comes from Rotaria sp. Silwood1, assembly GCA_905250075.1. Lineage (NCBI taxonomy): Eukaryota > Metazoa > Rotifera > Eurotatoria > Philodinida > Philodinidae > Rotaria > Rotaria sp. Silwood1. Next base: position 1,111 of record CAJNOP010002198.1, on the reverse strand, counting down.
TGTTTCTTTATCGCAAGGTACCTTCGATAAACTCAAGAAACTACCTTTGATTTGAAATTTTGCTCAGAAATAGCTTTGACAATACTTATATAAAGCTCGTAATATAAGCATGATTATAGCGACACAATGAAGTTCAAAAATGACGTTCCATTAAAAGGTGCTACGAATCTACTATTCAGATTGTAAGATTCCAAGAATTTGATAAAAAATAGTATGACACTAGTTTTTCACAAGTAATATTCTATTACGATCATGTGGAGAAAAAAGGTCCCTTATAGACAATTTAATTCGACAATCTTCCGTATCGACATTGATAAAAGATAGTCAAGTTTTACCGTTAGACGGTACCTAGCGCTTGAGAAACACAAAAATGATAGAATCTATATCTTTATTCAGTTGGAATATATACTAGGTGCAAGAGCAAAACAAGCTAAGACAATATTTACTATTCAACATTGTATAGATAATCTTGATAAACGATATAATGATGATCTTATTAATGTAACGGGATATTTAGATGGCTTATCATTTATAGTTGCTAAATGAAAAAATATACATATTATTAATTTTTTCTTCTTTTATTATCTCTGATTTCTGTATGATTTATATTACAATGCTATTATTATGCTAAAAATATAGAATGTCTTATTAGTTGAAATGTTCGATATTTGTCCTTCAACATTTTTTCTCTTTGGTATTAATCTATTCGATCCTTTTCCTTTGCCTCATTATGACACACCCTCCAGCAGTACGACGCCCTCACATTGAATAGTTGAATAATTGAAGTTTAGTTGAATATTTAAAGTTGAACTATTCAATACTTGAATGGAAGTTTCCAGTTTTAGAGGTGTGTTTATGAGATCATTGACTCGGTAAAAAAGACAGAAAACGTAGACGAATAAAATAACGAAAAAGTACTATCTAACTTTGTGGGTAAGTGATTTCCTTTAAAGATATTTTGAATAATCTTTGTCAAAACAAACGGTTGTTTTTTATGGTCATCATAACTGATAATCAAATAGTTTACCTTTCATCTTGGCTTTGTTTCACAAATCAATGAGGTTAGAAACCTAAAAAAGAATATTATTACATGAATATGCAAGTAGATCGA